>JAAEAF010003891.1:0-29369 GCA_011037195.1 Triatoma infestans
TTGATATATTAACATATATGTATATAAAGAACCAAACATTCTCCCACCCGGGAAGATGGGGAATAACACAAAGGAAGATAGAAAAGGATAAATATGTACAAAAAGAAAAGGATATAAAATAAAAATGAATAATTCTACTGTAAAGGGAGCGGGCATATTTTTACCAGCGGTCTCCTATAGGAGCCCTTTGCAGTTCTTACAGTAACCACTCGTGTTATATTGTCTAGTCCGGGGTGTACCTCCTCTATTACACCGAGGGGCCATGTCATGGGGGGCGAGTGTTCATTTCTAATGAGCACAATTGTGCCCTTTTTTACTGCAGGCGAATTGGCGGTCCATTTTTGGCGAGTTTGTAAAGAGTGTAAATATTCTACATGCCTGCGCTTCCAAAAATCTTGGACCATTCTGTCTAGAAGCTGGAATCTTGACAGGAGACTTAAGGGAATTTCTGTTATGGGAGCAGAGGGTAATCCGGTGAAGTTATGCTGTAGAAGAAAGTGAGCAGGGGTTAGAGCGGAAGGTTCTGAAGGATCTAAGCTAAGGGCTGATAAAGGTCTGGAATTCAACAGAGCTTCAACCTGGGTAAGGATCGTGTTAAACTCTTCGTAGGACAGAACTTGCTGGCCAATGACCTTTTTTAAGTGAGTTTTTACACTTTTTACGTTGGCCTCCTATATTCCTCCAAAATGTGGTGCAGAAGGGGGATTAAGCTTCCAACGAATACCTCGAGTGGAGAGCTCAGAATTCAAGGCGTCATTGTAGGCCTTTCCTTGTATAAGCGTATATAACTCTTCAAGCTTAGCTTTGGCCCCAATAAAGTTGGTCCCACAGTCAGAGTAAATAACATGACACGGACCGCGGCGGGCAACGAATCTCTTAAAAGCGTCCAGAAAAGTTGGAGTTGACAAATTCGAGGCCAGCTCCAAGTGTACGGCTTTTACACTTAAGCACACAAACAGACATACATATGCCTTTTGGGGGCGTACCCCTCTTCGCCTACTCATGGATATTAAGAAAGGACCAGCATAATCAACTCCTGTATTCATGAATGGTTTAGCTTGCTGCACTCGAGCAGCAGGCAGGGAACCCATAAGCGGGGCACACGGTTGTGGTTTAAATTTAAAACAAAAATTACACCTATTCAAGACAATCCTAACGGCGTTCCGACCTCCTAATATCCAATATTTTTGGCGGAGAATGGAAAGAACCAAGTTAGGGCCTGTATGCATATTAGCTTTATGAACATGCTCAATTAATAAATGCACAAAGTGATCCCTTTTAGGAAGAAGTAAAGGATGTTTTACATCATAGGCTAATGAGGAATTAGAGAGCCTACCCCCCACCCTCAGCAGACCATCCTTTAAGAAAGGGTTCAATTTTTGGATAGGTCGCGAACAAATTTTTGAAGAGCTGATATTCTCAATCTCAGTAGAGAAATGTATTTTCTGGACTAATTTGATGAGCTCTAATTCTGCCTGCTCAAGGGAAGCAGCGTAAAGGAGCGGTTTTCGTCTAGCTATTTTCTTACAAAATACTAAAACATAAACCATAGCTCTTCGCAGCTTAACAAAGCTAGAGAATCTATCGATAAAGTTGCTGAATAAATTTTTTTCATCGCGGGCAGTGATGAGAACTTTCACCTTTCGTTCAGGCAGATCCATATCCTTTAATTTAATATGCGGGGCGGGCCAAGTAGAGCTATCCTGGTAGAGCCACGATGGACCTTGAAACCAAAGCTTATTTGTTTGTAGCTGACTAGGTGTTAAGCCTCTAGAAACATAGTCGGCGGGGTTTTCCATCCCTTTGACATGTGACCAATAATCAGGAGCCAAAATTTCCTGAATAATAGATACTCTATTTGCCACAAAAGTGGACCACTTTGCGGGGTGAGAGTGGAGCCAGTGTAAAACGACTTCAGAGTCAGAGAAAGCGAGAATTCTGTTTAAGTTAACCCTAGGGGATAAATTGTTTATCAGCAGGCGTATTAAGCGTGCGAGGAGTACAGCTGCGCACAATTCAAGGCGGGGTATGGAAACTACTTTCATAGGTGCGATTTTAGATTTTGCGCATAGCAGCGTAACTTGTACAGTATCATTTACAGAGCAGGTTCTAATGTAGGTTACTGCCCCGTATCCTTTCTCTGAAGCGTCTGCGAAACCGATCAGGTCTATTTGAGAGGAAGAGTAAATTGACAAATGGCGGGGAATATAAATTTTACCAAGCAACGGTATTTGGTCTTTGAACTCATCCCACACTCTCATTAATTTTGCTGGGGGTGCGTCGTCCCAATCTAGCTTTAATTGCCACATTTCCTTAATTAGTAACTTAGCTTTGAAAGTTACAGGCGCCAACAGCCCGAGAGGGTCAAATATTCTTGCGAGTGCGGATAGAACATTCCTTTTTGTGCACTGCCCTTGGGGAATTTGCACTTTGAATGAAAGGGAATCATTATTCGCCGTCCACTGTAGCCCTAAAATTTTTATGCAAGATTCAAACTGAAACCCGACTGGGAGCGGGTATTGATCCGCTTCGGGGATGATTCTTAGCAAGGCATCCGAATGACTAGACCATTTCACCAGTTCGAAACAGCCTGCACTGAACAGCTTCCTGAGTTGGCCATAAAGCTCCAATGCCGTTTCCTCAGTTTCGACACTTGTGACTAAATCGTCCATGAATAGATCGCGATTACTGACTTCCGCGGCCATAGGGAATTTCCGGCCTTCATCTGCGATCAGCTGCTTTATTACCCTTAAAGCCAAAAAGGGCGCTGGTCGTACCCCGAACGTTACTGTATTTAAAGTCCAAGAATGGAGTTCCTCTTGCGGGGAGAAACGCCATAAAATTTGCTGTGCAGCTCTGTCTTCAGGATTTACATCAATTTGCCGATACATTTGTCTTATATCCGCAGTAATGGCAATTGGGAAGAGACGAAAACCTATTAAGATCACCATAAGATCCGGTTATAATTTGGGACCTGTGTGCAGGATATCATTTAGAGATAAACTGTTTATCGCTTTGGCACTAGCGTCAAAGACAACTCGTAGGCGAGTTGTAGCGCTCTCAGAGCGTATTACCGCTAGATGAGGTAGGTAATAACCTTCGTTTACCAAACCGGAAGGAGTCATATGTCCTTTCAGCTCATATTCTTTCATGAAATTGAGATATTCCTGCTTGAGGGCGGGGTTGGAAGCTAATTTATTTTCTAAATTGAGAAATCTCTTCTTTGCGAGGGCTAAGGAACTTCCAAGAGTAGAAAGAGGCTGTTTAAAAGGGAGCGAGCCTGAGTATCGACCACTAGGAGCTCGATTAACGGTTTCGGAGAACATTCTCTCACATTCGTCATCACTTGAATCTGCTGAATTAGATTTAGGGAGATCTTCTAATTCCCAGAATTTATGAACCAACTCCTCAAGCGGAGACTGGTCCGAAATACAGCACATAGCATAGTTCTCCTGAATACAATTAGGGGGTTCAGATTCACCTACTTTACCCATAACAACAAACCCGAGTTCGGTTTGGATGGCGGATAAAGAAGTGTGCGAAGAACTTATTACATTGTTCATCAACAGACGGGTGAATATTCCGGCTCCCAATAGGATGTCAACTTCTTCAGATCCTTTTACATTGACATCTGCCAAAGGTAAATGATTAAATTCATGCAGACGAGAGGAAAGTGTTTCATAAGTGGGAATAGCATCTGCAATACTATTTATTATTAGCGGGCGAATTGTGAATTTTTTATTCGAATCGAATCGCGAGGAGAATGTTAGAAGCGAAGAGAATGGCAAATTCTGTTTAACCGTTCCTATCCCACTTACTGAGGAATGTAATCGTGTTTTAGAGAGTCCCAGTTTCTTAAAAAGTTTGCGGGTAATAAAATCAGATTGACTTCCTGAATCTAGGAGAGCTCTGACTCTATGAGAATTTCCCCATCTATCAAATACATTGATAGTGGCGGTAGATAAGATTACAGTGCCCTTACTCGGGCCCTCAAAAGGCTTATTTTCAGTCTCTGAGGCGCAACAAGCTGCGGATACCTCAGGCGGGGGTTTATTCTTAGGGCTATCAACCTCAGGCTTCTCGGGCGGGCGTAATTTGCTATTTTGTGCGGGTAGCGAAAAGTGTAAAATTGAATGGTGTTGCTTACCACATACAGCGCAAGAGTTCTTAGACCTACATAAGCGAGAAGTACGATGCTGGGATAAGCAATTAATGCTTCCCTGGCTAATTTATATCTTTGTTCGGGAGTAAGATCTTTGAAACTTTTACAGTGATAAGCTTGGTGTTGATTTAGTGAACAAATTCTGCATAGCGGCATATTAATATTACTTTTACTGGCAACAAATGAGTGCGAAGTTTTAGTTTTATGTGCGGGCGATAATACTTTTCCATACCTAGAAAGAATTTTATTTTGTTCTTTTACAAAAGTAAGAAGAAGATCATAAGTAGGTATAGCTTGAGTGCGAGCAGACATCTCGAAAGCTCTGACTGTCTCGGGATCGAGTTTAGATAAGGCGATATGAAAGATGATGAAATCAGTGAGGTTTTCTATTTCTAAAGCTTTAAGAGCCTCATATGAGGAAGAAAATTGTTGTAAGAATTCATCTAACCCTGAAGCCGATCATTCAAGAGTGGCTAAATCTCAAAATTTGTTTCAAGTAATGCGATGCTAAATTCCTTTTATCCTGGAACCTATCTACTAAGGTTTCCCAGATCAATACATAATTTTCCTCTGAGGGTTGAAAACCAGAGACAAGCGCGAGTGCTTTCTTGGTCAGCTTACCTAGCAGATATCTTAATTTTTCAGTTTGAGTCAGGCCCGTGTTATTATGAATTGTCTTAAAGGCATGATAAAACACTGGCCATTCATTTATTTCACCTGAAAACCAAGGTAATTCCAATGTGGGAAGCTTTTCTTTTTGTTGTGGAACTTTATTTGCACTACTACCAATTTTTAACTTATCCGCTTCGTATACGATATAACAATACAGTTCATCTACTGTGTTCAGGATTTGTAAATTCACTTTTTCAGATGGGTTGATTTCCTGTTTGAGCGTCCCTATTTCCTTAGCTACTGAGTTTAATTCCCCCATTGTTTTTTCCAACGTTTTAATCCTGATATTGAAATTCGCCTGATTTTGAGGGTTGTCAATATTTTTAGCATCATCGTATAGGCGTTGTACGCGTTGAAATAAAGTATTTTGTTCCGCTTCTAACACTCTAATTCGTTTTTCGATTTTGTCAGCCATTGCAGTGACTATTGTAACCAAATTCGAAATTAAATAATTTATTAATTTATAAGGTAGGGATTTAATTATAAAGAATAATTTTTTTTTTTTTAAAGGAATTAATTAGAAAAAATTCAATAGGAATTTAATAGAGTTCTATTTAAAAATTAAATACGGCTATGAAGTCAAGTATTTATGTCAAGGTCGTTCGACCAGTAGTGCGAGATTATAAATTACAAAGAATAGTTACTCAGAATAGTTATCAGTTGTTTATTAGAAAGAGCAATGTATTAACCACGCTTTAAAAGTTAAAGACAGATAAAACGTACCTTTCTCTTGCTGGACTCTGACCTGTTACAGAAATATATGACGCCAATCACGTGATCATATGCATCTCCTCTAGCCAAGTTCAATTTTTCCGTAATATTAAATTTTTTTCAATTATTTAATTATGCAGAATCTGAAAATTAGCAATTACTAATAAATACGAACCATTCAAAGCTGTATTACACTGAAACTGTATTACTTACAGAATATATTGGTGATACTCTTGTAATTATACGCACTTAACCAAAGCGTTGAAGAAAATAATATTTAATTTATATGGCGAATCAAAATGTATTTGTCCATAAGTTCGAAAAATATATCCGGCCCGGAGGACCAAAAAATATTGCGAAATATGTATATATATGGCCCGGAGGACCAAAAAATGTTGCGTAAAATATATATATATATGGCCCGGAGGACCAAAAATTGGTGCGTAGGTTCAAGAAATATATAGTTATATAATTAAAGTGGACCGCGTTTCTCGGTAATACAATATATATATATATGCGTATGTGGTATAATTAGCTTATAAGTATATTAGCTTACCTTTTGTCCTCCTGCTCGCGGTAGGTCAGGATGTGAATCTAGGTGAAGGAGAAGAGGAATAGGCGAAAGGTGTACAGGAAGGAATTTGGGATTTACCTGGTTCACAACCTGTCTCCTTAGCGGGCGAAGATGTAGGTAGCAGGCGATACCTCTCAGAGAGAAATTGACAACAGTGAATCACGGCAAGATGATGCGGAATTGCGGGCGAATATAGATTTGCAATAAACTACAACTTTCTACTAATACTCATAGCGTATGTAATTTGCCGTGCACTGACGCTTCCTACCGTTAGAGATGAACTGATTCAAAATTCAAAGTACGATATTTAAGAAGGAGGGGTAATTGACCAGTACGAAAGTTGCATATTCGCACTATCTATTGGCGTCTTTCAGAAATTAAGCACGCGTAAAGCGGGTCGCATACATTGCTCCTTCCTTTTAAAAATAAGTATGTATAAGTATAAGTTGATATATTAACATATATATATATATGTTAATTTGGTTCTTTATATATATAAAGAACCAAACAGATTATATATTAGTACAATTTTAATTTCAAAAGGTGATGCAATAACTAACCTGTTGTGTAGAAGTAATAGACAGTGTTTTATTTATTAATAAATTATATGCATAAAATCGATATTAATCAATATATATAATCGATATTTGCAATTGATATATTGCGATTGGCAATGGTACACTATAGGCTGTGTGACGTTATCTGAAAGGGGGATTTGTCTAGAAGGCAGTGGTAATAAATATGTATATTTTTATTCTATAAGGCAGTGGCAATGCTATTGGCTGTGAAGTCACAAGAATAATATATTGAAAAGGCAGTGGTTTTGTTAGTTTTTTATTAATAAATTATATTCATAAAATCTATATAAATCAATATGGATAATCGATATATTGCGATTGGCAGTGAAACACTATAGACTGTGTGACGTTATCTGAATGGGGGATTTGTCTAGAAGGCAATGGTAATAAATAAGGCAGTGGCAATGCTATTGGCTGTGACGTCACACGAATAATATATTGAAAAGGCAGTGGTTTTGTTATACAATATAATAAAATCGATATTTCTAATCTATAAGGCGGCGGCAGATATGCGCATGCCCCAACTAGCAATGACGTCATAGGAGTGGGGATAAACGTTACTATAGTAGATTGTTTTGCTAGATGGAGGTTCAGTTCTGTGTAAGGGCGCGTCGTGTTAAGTAGAGTGAAATATCAGCAGCTGGAAGGGGTAAGTCCATCTTTTTTATTATTATTATTTTGATTGTGTGGTGAAAGTTAGATGTCACTCCGCCATATTGTTTTTTTATGTTTTTGTGAATTTCTTTATTATTATTATGTGTGACAGTTGAATGCATCTCCGCCATATTTTTTCTATTATTTAATATTTTTGTGAGTGGATTGAGCGGAAATAAAATTATGATAGTGCGGGCGTTAAGTGTACGTTGAAAATTATAGCTAGCGAGAGGACCATTGTGGCCGAGTGGTTAGGGTTATGCGACTTCCAACCTAAAGATTGTAGGATCGAATCACAGATAAGACAAGTTTTTTTCATATATTATAAAAAATAATTCCCCTCTCGCCCAGAGTAAGCAATGATGAGGCGAGGGGTGAGGAAGTTAAGAATAGAAGTGTACGTTGATAACTACAGCTAGCGAGAGGACTATTACGTCCGAGTGGTTAGGGTGATGCGACTTCCAACCTAAAGATTGTAGGATCGAATCGCAGGTAAGACAAGTTTTTTCATATAAAAAAAAAATACCCTTCCATCCTAGAGTCAGGAAAGAGGTGGTGTGTTACGGTGTTAGGTTCCGCCATCTTGTTGTGGGGATGGATTGACCATGGAGGTTGAAAGAAAATGGAGTCATCGGTTTGGATGAAAGTTTAAGGAGGAGGTGAAAAGAAAATGGAGTCATCTATTTGGATGTTAAGTGTTAGGTGTTAGGTTAGTGGGAGGAGAAAAATGGAGTCATCGGATTGGATGATAAATTCAGGAGTGGGGATAATGGATTCGATGCTAGGTTAATGAATGGAGAGGGGGAGAAAATACGGCCATCGGATTGGACGATAGGTTAAGAGGTGGGGAAGGAAAGAAAATGGAGTCATCGATATGGATGATATGTTAAGAAGAGGGGGTAAGCGGGCGTGGTCTAAGTGTTCGCCCAGTTCGATTATTGGCCGGTGGTGGGGATAGGTGGGCGTGGTCTAAGTGCTCGTCGAGTTAGATGATTGGTCGGCGGGGAAGTGGTGGGGTAAGTTGGCGTGGCTTAGGAGCTCGTCGAGTTCGATGATGGCCGCCATTTTGAAAAAAAAGTGCGCCAGAATCGGCATTTCCCCTTTACTTATATATATTAAGAAAAAAGCAAAGTTATGAGAGTGAGTATTCTGCCAGGTCTAACTTATGGATGCCAAACTTGGACTATTCTGGGGACATCCTTTCAGCCCCCAATAATAACCCAACGGGCTATAGAGAGAAGTATGTTGGGGGTTAGGAGAAGAGAAAGGGTTAGATGTGAGGAAATTAGAATGAAGGCCGCCATGGAGGATATTCAAAAGAAAGTTAAAGGATTAAAATGGGCAAGTGACCAGATTTCTTGATAACAGATGGACGAGGTTGGAGACTATATGGAGTCCAAGCTATTGGAAAAGGAGAATAGGAAGACAAAAAGAGGTGCTTTGACAATATAGTGAAAGTTGCTGGTGCAAACTGGATAAGAAGAGCAAATAACAGTAAAATGTGGGATGATCTGAAACCACTGCCTTTTCAATATATTATTCGTGTGCCTTATAGCATTGCCAGTGCCTTATTGATTAAATATACACATATTTATTTATTTCCACTGCCTACTAGACAAATCCCCCATTCAGATAACGTCACACAGTCTATAGTGTTTTACTGTCAATCGCAATATATCGATTGCAAATATCGATTAGCCATAGTGATTAATATCGATTTTATGAATATAATTTATTAATAAAAAACAACACTATCTATTACTTCTACCATAACAGGTTAGTTATTGCATCACCTTTTGAAATTAAACTTTGTACTAAGATTTTGTTAGGAGTTCCCAGCTGGTAGCCAAAATATTGTTTTCTTATTGAAAACTTGCAAGTTTTAGAAACTGAAAAGTAGTTGCTATCATTATAAACTGTAAGTACTTTTAAAATTATTAATTGAGTGTAAGTGAAACATCGACATTTTTTATTTTTTTTTAAAGTGACAATTATTGAAATTTACTAACCTAAAAGGTAAATAATATTTTGACATTTAATTAGTTATTGAAACATATGGTGCAGATTATTTTACTTTACTTTCATCAAATCTGTTCGTTATTTTCTTTGACTACTAAGTGAGGATTAGTTGTTAACTGCCCTTTATGGGCGACACTTCTATTTACACTCATTCGTCAGACAGTTCGGACGAAACAGCTTCTGCTGTAATTAACCAAAGCACTAAGCGACCAGTCTCAGCTGGTGTTTCACCGCCAAAACGGAAACAAAAAATGACTAAGTCTAAAAAGGATGGTACAGTAAGGGTCTCAACCCGCGTTCAAACCACCTTACAACGCCAGACTACAAGTAACGCTGCTGGTATAATCCCAACGGCTCCAAACATAACTCAAGGGATTTCTCAGGCTTCTCCGCAAGATTTCGGCACACCAGAAATATTAGCAAGCTGCTCTCAACAAACTAATATACATAATACAAGCCAGGAACCAACGTATACTGCTCCTCCAGGGGTTATTAATCCAAATCCTTTTGCTCCTATAGCTCCAAATGAAGAAGAAGAAATGCATGTTTTACCTTCTCAACACACTCCTAAACCTCCGCCAATTTATGTAAATAATGTATTCAATTACCTACAACTATGCAGAGATCTCTGTGAGAAAATTGGCTCTGAAAATTTCACTTGCAAGTCCAGATTAAACGACGTGATAATAAACTGTGACTCTATTGAATCATATAGACTAACTATACATTACCTCCAGGGTAGCAGCGCTGATTACCATAGTTACCAGCTGAAACAGGACAAGGCTTACAGAGTGGTCATCAGATTTTTGCATCACTCAACACCTCCTGACATGATAAAGGATGAACTTTCCAAATTAGGATTTCAGGCCAGAAATGTAACAAATGTGCTACATTCGGTTACTAAAGCTCCACTTCCCTTATTCTTCGTCGATTTAGAAGCCCAAAATAATAATCCAGAGATTTTCAGCGTTCAAGCTATGCTGAACACAAGGATCAAGGTCGAAGAACCCCACAAAAGGAGCAGTATTGTGCAATGTAAAAGATGTCAACGGTACGGGCATACCAAGGCCTATTGTCAACATAGTCCAAACGGCGTAAAATGCGCAGGCCCTCATCTTACTGAACAGTGTGTAAAACAACGGTCCAGTCCAGCCAAATGTGCACTCTGCCAGGGACCTCACTCTGCCAACTATAAGGGATGCCAAGTACATAAAGAACTTCAACGGCGAAGAAGACCGCCACCAGTATACGAACATCCTTCCGCTGTGAGACGTGACTATCAATCAGTGCCAGGACCGGACGCATTTCCAGCCTTAGGCCGTCATCAACCTCCACCATTTCAACATGTTTCTTATGCCCAAGCGGCCAGAGACGGAGCGGCGTTTCAATCAGCTCCATCTGCTTCTCCTACTGCGGACATAACCTCCATTATCAATTCCTTCATAACTGATCTCAAAAATGCAATCACTCCACTCATCAACCTCCTGTCAACTGTTATATCCAGCCTCCTCCCCCACCTAACTAAATAAGTTCCCCAACTCAAAATGCCCTAACCATCTTCCTTTGGAATGCCAATGGTTTAGAATCTCATGCACTTGAACTAGACGCACTACTTCATTATCAACGAATAGACGTTGCACTAATCACTGAGACTCACTTCACTAGTCGATCACACTTTAACATGACTGGCTATAAGACTTACAAGACGGACCACCCAGATGATGCGGCTCACGGAGGCACGGCTATAATTATAAGAAATTCTATATCCCATCACCTCATTCCTTCTCAATCCACAGACTCTCTTCAGTCTACTATTATCTCCTTAACTTCCAATCCCTTCCAATATTCAATAGCAGCAGTGTACATTCGTCCAAATCGTAGCTTCACTTCACACAACTTCCTATCCTTTTTTTCAGTCCTTGGGTCAGGTGGTGACTTCAATGCGAAGCACCCTCAATGGGGCTGTAGAACATCTAATCCTCGTGGCTGGGCACTAAATAGTGCTTATTCCAAGCCAACCTTTCCCCTTCTGAACCCACTTATTGGCCATCCTCTCCTCAAAAACGACCAGACATCCTCGACTACTTCATTTGTTCCTATCATGTATCCTCCATTCATTCAAAAATTCTCAACCTTCATGCACCTTCCTGTGATCATTCACCCATATTACTTATTTTAGATACTATACCGACCCCAACTGCTCCTGAGACAGATTAATAACG
This sequence comes from Triatoma infestans, assembly GCA_011037195.1. Lineage (NCBI taxonomy): Eukaryota > Metazoa > Arthropoda > Insecta > Hemiptera > Reduviidae > Triatoma > Triatoma infestans. Next base: position 11,593 of record JAAEAF010003891.1, read on the forward strand.
GGACCTATAGACTGGAAATTATTTCAGACTTTACTTGACCAGTCACTGGACCTCAACATAGCACTAAAGACTCCTGAACAGATAGATGAAGCAGTCAACTTACTGACAACAAGTGTACAAAACTGTATCTTGGACGCTACTAAACAAACAAAATCAAACCATAGTAACGCTTGTACATATTACTTACCGATCTCAATTAGAATGTTAATCACAGAAAAACGGCGTGCTCGAGCCATATGGCAGCGTACTAGATACCCTTCAGACAAACAGAATTTTAACAGACTTACCAGACATTTAAAGCACGAACTTCAGAAAATTAAAAACGAAAGATATGAAAATTACACATCATTACTGACAACAGCCGACAACTCTTTATGGACAGCTACTAAACGTATACTATCATATAACACTCCCTCCCATCCCATACTTCGTACAGATGGCTCTTGGGCCAAAACTGACGAAGAAAAATCCTGCTTCTTTGCCCAACACCTCTCTGAGATATTTACACCTCATCATGACATCCTAGATCCACAGCACATGGCAGACATAGAAGAGCAATTAAGCATACCCCTTCCTCTTACTTTACCACCTAAACCATTCTCTCCCAGTGAAATAAAACATTTAGTTAACCAGCTTCCTCTAAAAAAAGCCCCAGGCTACGACCTGATAACTCCCAAATCCTCCGAAACTTTCCTAAGAAGTCATACGTTTTCCTAACTTATATTTACAACTCTGTCCTAAGAACCACCTACTTTCCTGCCCTTTGGAAATTTTCAGCAATAAATTGGTCCCAAAGCCCAACAAACCAGTTAACCTTCCTTCATCCTAACGTCCCATTAGTTTGTTGCCTATAATGAGTAAAATTTTGGAGAAGCTCTTACTTAAACGCTTGTATCCTCTTCTTCAATCTCATGAAATTATACCTAACCATCAATTTGGCTTTCGAGCCCTTCACTCCACCATTCAACAATGCCATCGCATTGTAGACACCATTGCATCCTCCCTTGAGCAGAAGCAGTATTGCCCGGGTGCCTTTCTTGATGTCGCACAAGCGTTTGATAAAGTTTGGCATTCGGGCTTGCTGTGGAAGCTCAAGGGCGCCCTACCGAGTACCTATTTCCTAATCTTAAATTCCTATTTGTCTGGCCGACATTTCTGGGTCAACCATGGTTCGGCCATTTCTCCTATATATCCTATCAAACCTGGCGTCCCGCAAGGGAGCATTCTCGGTCCTCTACTCTACACTATTTACACTGCTGACATCCCCACTTCCTCTCATACACTGCTCTCTACTTTTGCAGATGACACTGCAATCCTCTCCCCGCATAATGATCCCGTATTCGCATTTAGAAATCTCCAAAACCATTTAAACTTACTGGAAACCTGGTGCAAAAAATGGCGAATAAAAATTAACGAGACAAAATGCCACTACACTACTTTTACATTAAGACGGACTACATTGCCCCCTCTATACTTTAATGGTATTTCTCTTCCAACTGCTGACTATGTACGCTACTTAGGGTTACACATCGACAAACGGCTCACCTGCAACCCCCATACACGACTAAAAAGACAAGACCTCAACAGACGATTTAAACTATTATCACTACTATTCGGCAGACGATCTAAACTATCCCTACAATATAAAAGACTGATTTACCTGGTGTTACTCAAACCTATGTGGACATAAGCTATTGAACTATGGGATTCAACCAAAAATTCCAATTCCCGCCGAATCCAGTCATTCCAATCCAAAGTCCTCAGAAAAATTGTCAATGCTCCCTTCTATGTATCAAATCTCACCCTACATCAAGACCTCAATATTCCTTACATAAACGAAGTTGTTAAAACCAAATATAAAAAGTTCCATCTATCCCTTTCTACTCACCCTAATCCTTTAGTACGCCAGCTAAGTTCCTCTACCCTTCCAGATAATCCTCCCAGACGATTGAAACGCCGCTGGCCTCGAGACTCTCTAATGAATAACTAAGGAAAGCCATATGTTTTTTTTTTCATGGAGTCTCATCCTGGGTGAGTTCTCCATTCAAGTGACTCTGGTGATTTGTATCTTTCCGCACATTTACTATTGTATTAATATACAGATGTAAATTACAAATAAATGAAAAAAAAAAAAACTTTGTACTAATAAAAAATATATATATCTATTCTTACCTTAATCACTTTGTATTCTTTTGTTTATTGAACTTTGTAATCAAAACAACATATATCTTGCCTGTCCGAACATGTTAGTTACTTATTAAGAAAAATGCAAAGAAACTACAATGAGTCATCCAGGAAATGGTTATTAATACTTAATCCTATTATGTAAAAATAAAACTTTGTACTCATTACCTTTCTTGCCTGTTCAGACCTGTTACCACAGGTCTTCTTAGCATGCTTTGTATCCTATTAAGAAAAATGTAAGTATATACAATGACTCATCTAGGAAAAGTTTTATTTTATTTATTTCTAACATATCTTGCCTGCCCATGTTACCACTTGTCATTGAACATAAACTTTGCCCTCATTAACATTATTATTCATTATAAAAGAAAAAAATCTTATCTTAATTCCTATTTATGATTTTTGTTTATTAAACTTTGGACTCAAATGAACATATCTTGCCTGTTCGAGCACGTTACTCACGTTACAATATTTTAATCCTACTATGGAAAAAATATTTGCATATACAATGAGTCATGAACATGTGCCCAACTTTGCAAATAGTTTATTATTTTTCATTTCGAACATTGTTAATACTTAATCCTGTTAAGAAAATAAATGTATGTTTATACAATGATATACAATGTTAAGACTTAATCTTCTTAAGAGATATGGAGAAGCTATCCCCACCCATTCTAGTGACGTCATTTTCTCAACCAATCAGAATGTAGCACTATATTGTATTTCGATTATACGCACTAGCTAATGGAATTGCGGCACTCACACGCTTAGCCAATAGGAACGCATTATTTACATGCATCTTAATAATCATTATTTTCATCATAACCCAAGTTTAACAAGTCATAAAGAAAAAAAAAAGAGTTACTTACCCCATCCAACTGCCTGCTGCTCACATTTTAACACAACACACGCATCCCGAGAACTGACAAACTCCAGAGAAAATAGCCCATCTATTACTTATTATTTTCACTCTATGACGTCACAGCCATCTCATTGCAAGTTTACAGTCTTCTAAATCTACGACGCATGCGTATAGCACGATAGACCTGCTCAGGGTCGCAGTGCGTTGGCCCCCCCGCTAAAAAAAAAAAAAACGACGCATGCGCAGTGATCGATCTAGCGAATAACCCATTTCACCATCTAATATGCATGCTCAAAACACTAGCCAGCCATTAGAATTGCAAGTTTCAAACTTCTAAATCTACTACGCATGCGCTGTAATCTATGTATGACAATACTTATATAACAAGTAGGATTTCTACCTTCTGCGCAAGTGCTATTTTGCCATATATTACGCATGCACAACACTCAAGTTTTAGCCAATAGAACCTTTTTACAGGTGTTGTATTCTGTGGAAGATATAAATTATACTAAGCTAATGTTGTATATAATGTATCGATCAAGCAAAACGATTACACATATCAATCTAGTATATCGATTATCATCGATTTATGAGAATACTTTTTACATATTTAGATAGATAGATAGATAATTTTATTGCCTTCAAATCATTTGTACATATAAATGCATACAAGGCTCGTCACAGTAAATTTTACATAATATATAAAAAAGTACATAAAATTAAAATAATTCAACAATTATATATTAGCAAACACAAACTGTATATAGATTATAAGCCGCCAATCTAATATTATAAAAACTGAGAAATGGAAAAATTGTGGAAATAATTTTATATTATTACAGTTATTGTTTTTTTATAATTTTGTTAAAAATTCATCTAGTGAGTATATACATTTACTTAATAAATAGTCTTTCAGTTTCTTTTTAAAATCTTTTAAATTTAAGAGTTCACCAATAGATGACGGAATCATTTTAAAAATTTTTATACCCATGGAGATATAGGAATTCTGAATTGTAGTATACCTTGTAAATGGTGGACAAACTAAACCTTTACTTCTTGTTTCGTAGGGGCTAATATTATTAGTGACCAAAAAATCATCTTTGTTTTTAAACACCAACACTGCCAATTTATAGATATATAAAGATGGAAGAGTAAGCATATTTAACTTTTTAAAATGATCCTTACAACTTTCCTTCCGTTTAGCCTTGACCAAGATACGAATTATCTTCTTCTGAATCTTGAAAATTCTATATACTTCCGGCGAGTTTCCCCAAAACTCTATGGCATACGACACTGTTGATTCAAATTTTCCGTGGTAAATCATTTTTAAGGCCTCAGTGTCTAGAAATTTTGCCAATTTATAAAATAAATAAATTGTTGAAGCCAACTTAACTATCAACTGGTCAACATGCACTTTCCACTTCAAGTCAGTAGAAATGTGTAATCCCAGAAAACAAGCAGAATTCACAAATTTTATACTGGAATTATCCATCATGATAAGGGGAGAACAGGTATTACCCTGTGGAGAAATAGTAAAATTTAATCCGATGGTCTTGTAGGGGTTAATTTTTAAATGATTATTCAATGCCCAATTGAAGATAGCATTGGCTCCAGTGCTTGCATCGTGAGCTGCAGCTTGAAAATTCTTACCACTAAAACTGGAGTTTATATCATCTGCGAAAAGATTAATTGTCCCAGGCACTTCAACACAGGCGGATCATGAATATACAATATAAATAAAAGAGGTCCTAAACAAGATCCTTGAGGAACACCAAAGGGACAAGGTAATGCCGAAGACAAGTGTTCCTTAATGGAGTTGATATCGGCATCATGACCAGTTATAGATACCACTTGCTGACGATCTAATAAGTACGACTTGATCAGGTCGGAACACACACCTCTTATTCCCAATTTCCACAATTTCTCAACTAGAAGATCATGCTGGATGCAATCAAATGCCTTAGTAAGATCGTAAAAGTTTGAAAAAGTCTTGTCCCCATTATTAATGGATTTATATGTTTTGCTCAAGAAGGAGTGTAAGGCATCAATTGTGCTCATATTCATTCTGAATCCAAACTGATTACATGGCAGAAGATTTTCCTTTGTGGCGTAATCCAGTAATCGGCTATAAATTATAGACTCAAACACTTTGCTAAAGGATGACTGTAATGAGATCGGCCTATAGTTGTTGCAATTTAATCTATCACCTTTTTTATGAATGGGAATTACCCTGTTAATTTTCATTTTGTCCGGAAAGAACCCTTTATCCAAGCAATTCTGGAAGATAGCGACAAGAGGAACGATAATGAAGCTGGCAATATGTATAAGGATATTGCCCGGGATCCCATCAAAACCATATGAAGACTTCTTACCACTTCTGCATATTTGATGTAGAACTTTCGATTTACTAACTGGATTCATGTAAATGGAATTAGAGTTGCACTTTGCGTACCTTGAATCAGGAGATGATATTTGTTTCAAACTCTTCATTTTAACCTCATTAACTGTTTTTTCGACATTCTGAACAAATGCTTGGTTAATATAATTTGCTATTTTATGTGGATGCGTAATCATGTTACCATTATTTTCTTTTATGCAAGTAATCCTATGCCTATCATTGCCTTCAACATTATTGAATATGGTCCATGCAGCCACCCCAACGCTGGATACATTCTGAAGTTTGTTGTTATAGTAAACTCTTTTGGCCACATCAATTTGATTCCTTAGAAGTTTCTTGAGTTTACGATATTCTCGCCAGTGTGACATATCATTAGTTTTCCTTGCATTGCTGAGAGCTATGAAGGTATTATTCTGTAAATTAAGAATTTCAGAAGTAATCCATTTATTTTTAACATTGTTACCAATTTTGGTATATGCATATGGGAATGCTAAATCAAAGTAATATTCAATTACAGAGATGAAAAGATCATATTGCTTATTGCAATCAGTTTCATTATAAATCTCAAACCAATTATGCCTGGCAAGAAGTAGAGAAAAAATCTCTATATTAGAACTATTAAACAATCTTTTTCTTATTCTAAGAGAATCGTTTTTTATTTCGGCACGAATTGTCGCTAATAGACATTGATGATCCGATAGGGAAATGTCTAGTACATTGGAGCAAAAGTAGTTGTGATTTATATTAGTTATGAACAAATCAATAGTGGAACAAGTCGTTTTGATTCCATAATGTGCAATTCTTGTTGGTTTATTTAAATCAGTGGTAATATGAAATCCTGAACTCATCAATATGTCAAGAAATTTCCTCTTATCTCTGCTGTCCTTCATCATGTTAATATTGAAATCACTACATATAACGGTCTTTATATTATTCTTCATGAAGTACTCTAGCATATCTTCGAAGTTATTTAAAAATGAATTAAGATCGCCTAAAGGAGACCTGTAAACAACAGCGACAGCAAATTCCAAAACACGAGTCTTGTACAACACGGCCGTTGCTTCAATTATATTTTCCTTGGATAATTTTGATATGAAAGAAATTTCCTCGTTTTGAATGAATCGTCAGACATAATGACCACCCCACCATGTCTTGTTTGTTTTCGTATAAAAATCGAATTGACCGAATAGCCAGGAATAGCAAGAGCTAATTTTGATACTTCATTAAGCCAGTATTCAGTGAAACATAAAATATTATAATGGTGCGAAACTGACAGCAGCTGGATATTTTCTATTTTATTTAAGATGCCTTGAATGTTAGTATAGAATATTTTTATTTGGGGTCTATCACCATACGTCGTTATTTTGTTTTTACTTTTCCATGGATAGCGATGCACTTCTGCATATTTGATGTAGAACTTCCGATTTACTAACTGGTTTCATGTAAATGGAATTAGAGTTACACTTTGCGTACCTTGAATCAGGAGATGATATTTGTTTCAAACTCTTCATTTTAACCTCATTAACTGTTTTTTCGACATTCTGAACAAATGTTGATTTGCTAATTAAACAAATCCAAAATAAACAAATTACAAAATTCATTACCCAAGTCTTCTAGCAAGCAATTACCCCACGTTGGTTCAAAAAAACCTGTGTCTTAGACGAATCGTTGACTGCCTTCATTTCCATATTAGTTGGGTCCTCGGAAGAGCCCAGATTGATAACGCCAAGGTCATCCTCCCTCGAAATGGTATCGTCAATGGTTAAAAAACTCACTCCTGACTCTTCACCATCGAAGAAACAACTACTTTGGTCTCCATCGAGAATATTCTGCTTCCTATTATTTTGTACAAGAAGAACATGCTTTGATAATTTAATCATCAGATCTCTGCCTATTTTCTTTCTTAAACCATTACGTTTATTAGCTGAACCTGAACTAAATGCAAACAAATCCAAAATAAACAAATTACAAAATTCATTACCCAAGTCTTCTAGCAAGCAATTAATTTCAAATGCAAGGTGCTTAACAGTTACATTGTGTTTCACTGGGGCTTTAGGCAAATTAAAGAAAACAATATTAGTATTTTTTCGATTTTTAATAAAAATTCGTAAAGATTCCTCAAAATTATTTACTTCACTCTTGTCGTAGAGCGTACCACTGAATGATATAACTATGAAATCGTTTAGTGTTAATATTTCAGATTTTCGGGCAGCTGCTCATGATAGGAGTGCCCACCTGAGAGAATAGTGCTACATACATTAAAACTTGACGGAAGTCTATACGAGAGTTCACTCGCCAGACCTTTTAAAATTTCATCTCCAACAAAAATAACCTGGTTCTTGGAAAATTTCAAATTCAAATCTTTTACATTATCTTTATTTCGTTTTAAATCATAATCAACAGTTTGTGTGTAATTGTTTTCAAACAGTTTATTAGGCTCTAAAAGTTCATGAGCCTGCAAATATTTTTCCTTGCACAAATCTAATTCGACTTGCATCTCAATAACTTTATTTTCAAGGTCATCGTTTCTAACTTTTAATTGTTTTAACTTAACTTTTATCTCTTCTTCATATTCAAGTTGTTGAGTGAATGATCTATCAATAGTACGTTTATAATTACTGATGCTGTATTCACGTTCACATATAATTTCCTGTTTCTCATTTATCTCAGCTCGTGCCGATGACACCTCCTTAACCGTAGCGTCAAATTCCATTAAAATGTAATCAATACAGAAGAGAAAACTTTCCATTTCGTCATGAGTACTAAGAAAACTTTGTGTCTTAGCACAGATATTAGATACATGAAAAAGTGTATTATTACAGAACTGAAAGTCGGTACTAAGAATCCTATTAATAATTTCGAGCAGAGAAGATGCATTTTTATTTCTACCCATTTTCTAATTTTTTTTGGGAGAAGCAGCAGAGTAAATAATTTAACAACAATCTCTTAACTCTGTTTATTTATATTTATAGTATTTATTACTTTAAACGTGAACTTGCTTACCTTGTTTACTTATTACCTATAAAGCCATAGAATGCCCCACTCCAGCTTTACTTACTGGTATCCCCACTCAACGCAACAACGAACCTCTGAATACTTAAATTTACAATTTAATAGCAAATTATTTGAGCTGATTACAAAAAACCGTACGACAGAATTCCTTTAAGATTCACTGAGATAATTGCTACTACACAATATGTTAACTGTTCAATTTTTGTCCACAAACTCTAACTACAACCATCAAAATTCATACTTATCACAGACACGAAGTGCACTGTATCATTCACTCACGTATTTGATGACTATATATACCTATACACTATCTCTATCTATATCTAAAACTAGCTATCTATATATAAAACAAAACCACTGTCCATTGTTTTATCAACTAAAATGATGCTCACCATGCAAGTTACAACAATTCTTGTCTATAAACAGCATACATATCCACACCCCTCACATCACTCCACCCATGTTAGCCAATAGTATTTCGAACATAATAAAAAAAGAAAGAAGAAATACTCTTTTAATATCTATGGTTATTATGAGTTACCATGCAATTAAAATTCCATAGAATAAATAAATTATTATCTTTTTATTTAAAAATTCACAAAAATAAATTATACAAATCACTCCAAATTTTATTTCATGTCTTATTTGTTTATCAAAAACCTAATACAAAGTAGTTATTTTCCTGCTGTTTGGTAGAAAACTCTCTTTAGCTGCTCTCCATATATTGTAGTACAAATATAAATTATACAAGCCACGGCAGCATATAACTTACCTTGTTGGATCATATATGATGTATCTTATCGCAGTGAAGATCAGAAATGAAAATTTTTCTTTCAATGCCACCAATTCACGCACACACTTTCTCTAACCTTACAATATTATGACGACCCTTTAGTTAGCTCATGAAATGCAAGTCCTAAATTTTGTGCTAAATCATATGTAACTATTCAGCACCCATCTAGACTTCTCAACTCACACCCATTCTAACAGGCCACAAACACGTCTAAACAGTCATATATTTTTTTTCCTCTAAGCTAGGTTTTTAGTCATAATCTATCGTGTTTTTTCAAGATTCAACATGTATTTTGCCTTTACATGCTGGAAATTTTGATTTTTATTAACATACAATCTGAACTGTAAACAATGAAACGCATGGATAAGTTTCTTAATCTTCTTAACTAAAAAATATTTCTGTATATCTCATCCTCGTTTAGGTTCCAGTATGTATGGTATAATATTCATGCCTGGCAATGTGTATAGCTTGTCACATTATTTTTACAGTCAAATATGCTTAATTTAAGATGTCTGTTCCGTAACTGGATCTGATGGGTGCTTCTAAATTCTAACCATTAATTCAAAGAAAGCAGTCTATTTTATTATATATTCGATCCAAAATTTGTTGTCCTTAGAAAATCCACTGTCAGAAACGATGGCTGCAAGCAACTTGTTATAATTAAACTAAATGAAAAATATCAAGGAGACTTCCATGATCAAACATTTTTTCCCTTATAAATGTAATTTCAGTAAGAACCCTCCATAATATATTTAATGAAGCAAATCATAATTTATCTGAAACATTAGGTTGATTAAATATTTGGGATGCAAACACATTAAATAAAACACTAAACATTTTCATATCTAACAAGGAGTTGCGCTCTGTCAGTTGAACAGTACACATCAACTTTTCGTGCTCTCTATTTTTCTGCTTTTTGGTCTGGTTTATTGATCATAGATTTGTCTCTTTTTTTTTTACAGTTGCTGACTGTGTACTAGTTTTTTGTTTGGTGTTAAAATTTGATAATTTCACTTAAATTAAATCAAGTTTTTTATGGTTTCAAAATATAGTTATTATTAGATACAGTGAAACATGTTAGTTTAACCTGAATGGAGGGGATAAGTTTGTGAGGTGCATCAGTGCTTGGTGGGAGAACGTTGTATTTACGCTAAGTAGTAAACAAGTATTTTACAATATAGTCTGATCTGAGGTTATCATACTAACTATAAACATGAACAGTTCTAACAACTTGTTATAAACCATAATAAATAAGTTACTGTATCTGTTTTTTTTTGGATTCTGATTTGATTTATGGTTAATATTAATATTAATTAATTAATATTTCACACACAATCTAGAGTGATTTTACTTCGATGTGCTCCTTATGAGCAAAAAAGAGGGCGTATTAGAGAATTATTTCTCACCTGTATCACGAGAAACTCCTAAAAGAAGGCGCTGTAAAAGCTCGCCAGAGGAAATAAGCAGTGAAAAAGTGCCTTCTAAACGAATTTCGACCAGTGGGATCATGGAGCTCACTTTGGAGAACATAAGTGCCTTACTTGACTCTAAATTTAAGACGTTAAGCTTGAGTCTACCTTCTAGAGATGATTTTAAATCTCTGGAAAGGAAGCTGGATATACTGGCATTGGAAAATCAAACTTTAAAGAAGGAAGTTGAGGAGTTGAAAATAAGAGAGAGTAAGATTTACGATACCATAGATCAGTTAATAAATAGATCAAAAATTAGAAATTTGGTGTTTAGAGGATTGCGTATAGAAAGTAATAAAAGTACGTTGGAAACAGTTCAAGAATTCTGTAGAGATGTACTTGGAGTTGAGGGAACTACGATGAACAGGGCCTATCAAACAAATAAAAAGCACTTGAATGGTGTTATAATAGTTGAATTTAACACAGAAGGAGCAACACATGAAATACTGAAAAATGTTACAAAACTGAAGAATACTGGGGTGATAATACATAGAGACGTTACAATAAGAACAAGAAGGAGAAAAAGATGTTTGTTGCAGGTGAGGAAGAAAATTTTGGATCTGGACAGCCGAGCGAAAATACAAATGAGAAATGAGTTCTTTATCTTTAAAGAGAAGAGATTTCTTTGGGATTTGGAATATGGATTGAAATGTGAAGATAAGGATGGAGTGGCCATGCTCAAACAGCTGATTGGTAAAGATTTCACTGAGGAGATGGAGAGGAGTATTGCGGAGGTATTGGGGGCGGATAAGCAGTATTTTCGATCCTCACAGAAGAAAGAGTGAATTAGGTACTGATTTTTGTTCTAATTCTAGAATAAACAGTGATTACTATTTGTATTCTTTACAATCGCCTCTCGGTATAGTTAATAATAATAACTCCAATAAGGGATTCAATATTATTTTTCAGAATATTCGCGGTTATAATTCTATTTTTAGCCTTGATTATGAGACAAGATTGTTTTTGTCAAAAGTTGAAATTGTTTGTTTATCGGAAACTTGGAAAACTGATGATAAATTTGTGTTACCGGAATTTTTAAAAAACTTTGATGTTTTTACGTCACATGCAATTAAAGAAAAAACATTAGGTCGTCCTAGTGGGGGCCTAATGATGTTAATTAATAAATCTTCTTCTCTTAATGCTCATTTAGTGTATAAAGATGATGCTTTATTGGTTCTTAAAATTGAGGCTGTTGAAGTAACTTTCATTGTTGGCCTCATCTACTGGCGCCCCGATAAAAAATTTGATATTTATGAGGTGACCCTTTCGGAGATCTTAGGGGAGATAATGGAGAGGTACACAGATTCCCCTTTCATTTTGGGCGGTGATTTTAACTCGAGAATTGGAATTTTAAATTTTCTTGACGATGATATTTTTGAATCTTCCTCTTTATTCTCATCGCGGGATTCTCTTGATCTGATTGTTAATAGACGAGGAAGGTCTTTAGTTGATGTTATGGAGGATCTCGGCTTGTTTGTACTTAATGGGCGCTCTTCGTCGGACTCTCCAGCTCAATTTACATATACTGCTAAACAGGGGTCTAGTGTAATTGACCTAGTTTGGTGTAATTTTAGTTGTCTAAATCTTATTTATAATTTTGAGATTAACAATATATTTCTAAATAGTGATCATCTTGCAGGTGTTTTGAATTTATCCATAAGTAGATCTTCAACTCCGTCAAAGAGAATTTCCAACCCACTTTTTTCAAAGAAAATTTTATGGCATGACAATTTGAAAGCCAACTATGCTCTATTAATGGCCTCTAACAATCGAATTTACTTCAATAGTAATAGTATTAATGATCTGTATTTAAATTTAATATCTTCTATTGAAGAAACTGCATCTTCATTAAATGTGATTTCTTTTCAGAAAATTAATACTGTTTCAACATTTAAGTTTAGAAGTAATAGCTGGTTTGATGAGGATTGTTTGATGGCCAAGAGAGCATTGATTTATTCATATAAACTTTGGAGGAGAGAAAGGGGTGAAAAATTATTGTTGGATCAGTTTATTGAAAAACGTAACTTTTATAGGAATTTATTGAAATATAAGAAGAAAGTGGCCCAAAAGATAGTTATCGATAAACTATCAACCGTTAATGATCCAAAAGAGTTTTGGTCAACAATTCGCGAACTATCTCCTATTAAAACTGAAAAATCAGAAATTGATCCAATAACTTGGTTTCAATATTATTCGGAATATTTCATACCTAAACCGAAATTAATGGATTTACGTCCCACCTATGTAAATGAGCAGCTAGAAGGTGTCATTTCTTTGGATGAACTGCAATTAGCTTTAAAGAGTAGCAAGTCTGGTAAATCTCCAGGTAGGGATCTCATCTCATATGAATTCTATTGCAACCTTCTGCCCTGCTGGGAGCACTACGTTCTGAATATGTTCAACCAGATTCTCTATCAGGAAAAACTTCCAAGGTCCTGGGCTCTGATTAATACGAGGATGTTGCATAAGGGAGGAGTGGGGGCAGATCCTTCCAATTATCGTGGAATCTCTTTGATGAATACCCTTTCGAAATTATTTACTTCTATTCTGTTAAGGAGACTGGAGGGTTGGGCGGAGAGTTCGTCGCTGTTGCCAGAAGAGCAGAGTGGTTTCCGTGCGAATAGGGGATGTGCTGATAATCTGTTTGTACTTTCCTCCATTGTCTCCCTGAGAATTATGTCTGGCTCCCCTTTTTTTGCGGTGTTTGTGGATCTAAAGCGAGCCTTTGACTCTATAGATCACAATCTTCTATGGTCTAAACTTATAAAGTTGGGAGTTGGAACCAAGGTGACAAGGATTATTAAAGATTTATATGATAAGGCTAAAATGAGTGTAAACACTAGACTAGGGAATACTGCTGACATTGATGTAACTTGCGGTGTTCTGCAAGGCGAGCCTTTATCGCCTTTACTTTTCAACTTTTTCATATCTGATATTACTCAGTTTTTTAGATCAAAATGTGCTTCCGGTTTGTTTTTAAATGAGAACAATCGCTTGCTGTTGATGTGTTATGCAGATGACATTGTAATCTTTTCTAGCTCTGTAATTGACTTGCAGCATAATTTGGTGATTTTAGAAGAATATTGTAATGAAAATAATCTTACTGTTAATGCACAAAAAACCAAAATAGTTTACTTTTCAAAGAGCACTCGGCAAAAAAAATTCCGGTCTGTCATACTTAATAAAGAAAGATTAGATATCGTGAAATCATTCACTTACCTAGGGTTACCGTTTAGTTCGACCGGAAGTTTTTATCAAGCTTGTAACCATTTTATGGCAAAAGGGAAATTGGCCTCTTGGAAAGTTCGTAATATTCTAATGAAGTCTCGAGTAACTAGTAATAAAGTTAGAAAGAAACTGCTTAATGCTTTTATTACTTCAACTATGTTATATGCTGGACAGATTTGGGCAGTTGATTATGTTAATCAAATTGAGAAAGTACAGCTTCAATTTATAAAGCGAATCTTTAATTTAAATATGTCCACCCCTAATAGTTTTATTAGATTAGAATTTGGACTTAACCCATTGAAAGTTGCTGTTTTTAAATTAATGTTAAATTTTTTATTAAAAATTCTGAAAATGCCTTCAGGAAGACGGCCCAGAATCTGCTTTGAAGTTCTTTACCAAAAACATTTACATGGTGCTTTTTGTAAGTATAACTGGATATCTAAATTGAATAGCTTCTTAACACCTATAGGTTCGGCAGAAATTTTACGATCCTTGGACCAACGGGTCATTAAACGGGAGCTCAAGAATCTAATATTACGATTTAAAAATATGTGTTTAAGTGAAGATATCCATTATGTTGTAGATTCTTGCAGATTTAATGCACAGTACAGAAATTTAAGCGCCTTAGGCCTAACAGAGAATTATTTAGATTGGAGTTGTTCAATTAATTTATTAAGGATTATACTTCAGTTAAGATTAGCAAACCTTAGAATTGCAACTCTGTACTGTAATGGCATTAAATATGTTTTTGACAGTAATAGTATCTGCAGTCTGTGCCATGGCTTGGCCCCCGATTCTTTAATCCATTTTCTATTTGACTGCCCAGTTTACCAAGTTTTACGTACATATTACTTAGCAAAGTATATTGATTCCTTGTCACCTCCCCAACATCAGTACCAGACTTTGTTATCAATGGGGTCTAAATTACAAATGTGTGATGTTTATAACTATGTTTCTGAGGCTTTAAAAATTAAAAGTTTTTTGATAAACGAATGATGTCATTCGGGTTATCCTTTTTTGTTTATGTACCGGTCTGGTTATTTTTGTTTTTTCTTCCTTAGTTTTTCATCACCTCAATTATATATTTGTTTTTTTATATGTATTATTATGTATTATGTTATTATTTGTATTTTATTACTTTAATTCATGGAATGTGTACTTTAAGTTCTTTTTTCATTTGTAGCAACTCCGGGCTAAAGGTGTTGCACCTATAAGCTTGTTAATAAATAAATAAATAAATAAATATCTAACAACAACGACATGGATTATAGCATACGTATATCATGAAAACTTATGAAGAGATATGAAAATTCGCTGTAAAATTAAGAATGGACACAATAAAACTAAAAACATTCTCAGTATTCATGAGCGGTAACATCGCTAAATATAATTTACTCGAAATAGCATATGCATTTTCTTAAAAAAATAGTGCAGAAATGCGAAAATCCACTGCAAAATTATTACTGTTACACAAAAATGACAGAACAAGGATACGAAAATCTTGATAAATCCTACAGAATACAATATATTGTGTCCATTTACATTATGTACGTCTTAAAATGATAAGGTGGCTCATTGTTTACTGTTCATCAAATGAAATCTTATAAATGTTCAGACATGAAAAATCAGGAACAAGCAGGTGATTCAACAAGCCTATTTATAATTGGAGAGATATTTTTAAGTAAAATTCGAATTTTGAATGTTCTCTGTCTATTAAGCTTGTTAAAACGTGAGAAAACCATTGGAATATTTAAATAAAATACAAATGATGCTTTCTAACAAGTCCATCTAAACATAATATACTAATGCGTTACTACTTTCTTGGTTGTTACGTCCTAAAATTGGGCCAAATACAGTCTTTCTGGTAAAAATTGTATCAGTTGTGTCTCTCTAAATGACCAATTTGCTCTATTAAGTTTGGCTAACATTAAATGAGATCGGGCAAACTTTAAAATTAGTACAATCTTGAAGTCCATGTATGAAAAAGTAGGAGAAAAGTAATTGTGAAATTAATATAAAAATTAATATATCCAAAGGGCTGTTATAACTAATTTCCCCCCTACATTGTAGGAAATAAAATAATACTTACATTTTTCTTAATAGGATACAAAGCATGCTAAGAAGACCTGTGGTAACAGGTCCGGACAGGCAAGTAAGGTAATGAGTATAAAGTTTTATTTTTTCTTAATAGGATTAAGTATTACAAAACATGCTAAGAAGACCTGTGGTAACAGGTCTGAACAGGCAACAAAGGTAATGAGTACAAAGTTTTATTTTTACATAATAGGATTAAGTATTAATAAACCATTTCCTGGATGACTCATTGTAGTTTCTTTGCATTTTTCTTAATAAGTAACTAACATGTTCGGACAGGCAAGATATATGTTGTTTTGATTACAAAGTTCAATAAACAAAAGAATACAAAGCGATTAAGGTAAGAATAGATATATATATATTTTTTATTAGTACAAAGTTTAATTTCAAAAGGTGATGCAATAACTAACCTGTTATGGTAGAAGTAATAGATAGTGTTGTTTTTTATTAATAAATTATATTCATAAAATCGATATTAATTACTATAGGGCTAATCGATCATTTGCAGTCGATATATTGCGATTGACAGTAAAACACTATAGACTGTGTGACGTTATCTGAATGGGGGATTTGTCTAGTAGGCAGTGGAAATAAATAAATATGTATATATTTAATCAATAAGGCACTGGCAATGCTATTGGCTGTGACGTCACACGAATAATATATTGAAAAGGCAGTGGTTTTGTTATACAATATAATAAAATCGATATTTCTAATCTATAAGCGGCAGATAGCGCATGCTCCAACTAGCAATGACGTCATAGGAGTGGGGATAAACGATACTATAGTAGATTGTTTTGCTAGATGCAGTTCAGTTCTGTGTAAGTGTGTGTCGTGTTAATATCAGCAGCAGCAGGGAGCTGGAAGGGGTAAGTCAATCTTTTTATTATTATTATTATTTTGATTGTGTAGTGACAGTTAGATGCCACTCCGCCATATTGTTTATTCTAACTGAATTTATTGTGAGTGGGTTGAGCGGAAATAAAATTATGATAGTGCGGGGGTTAAGATACAAGTGTACGTTGAAAACTACAGCTAGCGAGAGGACTGCTATGGCCGAGTGGTTAGGGTGATGGACTTCCAACCTAAAGGTTGTAGGATCGAATCGCAGGTAAGACAAGTTTTTTCATATAAAAAAAAAAAAAAATACCCCTCCAGCCACGAGTCAGGAGAGGAGTGGTATGTTACAGTGTTAGGTTCCGCCATCTTGTTGTGGTATGAGCTGTCTGTTGGAGGTGGAAAGAAAATGGACCATCGGTTTGGATGTAGCCTAAGGAGTGGGGAAATTAAGTCATCGATTTGGATGATAGGTTAAGTGAGTGGGTGGGATAATCTGAGCATGAATTGGATGCTAAGGTTACTGGGGGGGGTAATTGGTCCATTGTGGTATGTATTGTTGGTAAAGGGGGGGGGTAAAAGAGTCCATTGTATGTTAGGTTAATAGGTGGGGAAGAAAATACGGTCATCGGATTGGACGATAAGTTAAGGGGTGGGAGTGGAAAGAAAATGGAGTCATCGATTTGGATGATAAGTTAAGGGGAGGGGGTAAGTGGGCGTGGTTTAGAGAGTTGTCGAAATCGATGATAGGTCAGCGGTGGGGGTAAGTGGGTGCGGCTTAAGTCTCGTCGAGTTCGATGATTGGTCGACGGGGAAGTGGTGGAGATAAGTGGGCGTGGTCAAAGTCCTCGTCGATCTCGATGATTGATCGTTAGGAGAGGGGTGGGATAAATGGGCGTG
>JAAEAF010003892.1:0-130847 GCA_011037195.1 Triatoma infestans
TTACAATACTTCCTCTTACTAGGAGTAAGAGAAAGTAAAAAGTTTATTGCACTAATTGATAATTTATAAAATACATACAAAGGAAAAATTAGTAAAAAAATTCTTAACTAGATTTTTCAGAGAAATGTTAGCTTAAATAATTAACCAATCACACTCACACTGTAGAAATGAAGGTGTGAAATATGGGCGTAGTTAACATGATAATTCTTCATTACTAATTGGCCTAACATACGCTCCCACATTTGACACCTTCGCTTCTACACTGTGATTGGCTAATTATTTCTACGAAAAATTTGTTTAGAATTATTTTTACTAATTTTCCCTGCGTAGGTATTTTTATAAATTATCAAACTGTAAATAATTTGTTTTAAATAAAAAAAATATAAAAAATCAAGTTATTTCGGATATAATATTTACTGTTTTATATAATTAATGTGAGCTATAAAGAAAAAATTCAACATTTCCATTCCATTGTAGAAAAAAAAAGCAAAAGAGAGAATTAGACAGAAATGCAAGATCCGCCATTATGTGTAGAAAATTTATTTATTTTAATTTGATAGAGACTAATGCCTAACCACGGGAAATTCACGCTCATCCTGAACTTAGGTCCGATAATTCCCTGAAGAAGTGGTTAGTCCATATCCCCCTAGGCAGGATAGTACAATCTACAATCTGTTTTCTTCGATATACAGAAATTCATTGTTAATTTCCGTTGACTTTTAGATTGTTTGAAATTTAATCGATTTTTTCTGTCTAATCGAATAATGTAAATCTGAACAAGTATTTAAATAGTTTTATTACTGACCTTTTCGGCAAGAAAGGTATTATCACAAAGTGTCGTGTATCGCAGTACCTGCGTTTCGATATGAATTAAGAGAAAATAGTTCCAATCTGTATTGCAACATTATATTATACTTAAAATCGTTGCTTAGTTTTTATAATAAATATACATATGATATGTATATAATATTTTGTATTTTCTCTTACTATTGCAATTGTTATGACTGTCAGATTTTCAAATTGAGTTTCACCAGAAGTTAATGGTCTAAGAACGAAAAAAAAATTGATACGAAACCTGACGCGACTGCTCTTACTGCCTAACGTTTTGTGACAAATTCAGAAATCAATGTGGATTTTAACATAACGACACACTACCCAGGAAGCCCAGAAAATATAATTTCCTAGAAAGCTGTTACCAATAAAAGTGATGTTACTGTATACATGTAGTTAGTACATGTAACCAACTAAAGAAATACTGTAAAAGCGTTTTTCACAATACTTGAGAAAGTGAAAAAAAACTTGGATGTATTTCCAACTGATGAATTTTGACAAAAATCTTCGTGTCAGATTCTCTGGCAATACTAATGGAAAATAAAAAATTTGTGATTTAAAACACTAAAGTTCTTGCGTTTACTGGCGACCTGAAAGTATTTTCGCTGGCAAACTGTCTAAAGCTATAGCAAACCTTCGTCACTATTTCCGACTGATGTAGTGGTGGCATGGAACTGAATATTAAAAAAAGTCATGTCATTTCTTTTTACCGGAAAAAGAATTTAATTTCCTATAAGTACGCTCTCGAGAGCCAACCACTTGCTCGAACGGATAATATGGGAGACTTGGGAGTCATATTAGGAACTGTAGAAAGGCCCTCAGAGCTTTGGGCTTTGTTTTTATGCACATTCCACGATCTAGTGATACTGGCTGTCTACAACTCATTGTCAGAAACATTATCTACGCTTCTGTGTTATGAAGGAGACCATATTTTATTTATTTAAATTTTATTTATTTATTTATTGCATGCAGGAATAACATTCCTTTTGCAAGGAGTTTGGATTTACATATATAAAAATAATATGATATTCATAATACATAAACAGAAATAAAACTCATGACCACTGTCATAAACTGAACAAGGTGTTATTAATAAAATAATAAATGATATTAGTTAATCAGAGAGAATAAAAATCCTTAGTTTTAGAGCATTAACAACGCATTTGTAAATTGCATTTATCTGAGACACGAACCCAACCGTGAACAGTTGGATTCAGTATCCGAGTCAGCAAGATATGCATTAAGATAGTGTTCTCTAAATGGTTGGAAGTAGAAGAGGAAATGCAAAACAGAGTCCGGTACCTTGCAGATCAAACAGAGATTGCTCTCATCAAAGACAAAAGAGGAACCCTCGACATAGATTCTTGTACACTTTAGATTACACAATTGAAGGAATAATCAATCTTATTTTAGATTAGCACAGTTCCATCTAAATAAGATCCCTCGCTTCCCTAGGCACTCACAAGTCTATATAAGTAATTGTATCTACTGTTTAAAACATTATGAATGTCTATCGAATCGCGATCGTTCTGAAATTTTTCAATAATATTCGATTTGTTCTTCTTGAGTAGGTGAAGGTCACGAGAGACCTAAGTATCCAGACAACCAATTGAAGAAAACAGGGAATTCAATACATTTATCCAAGTAATATTAATGTTACTAGAATGCAAATCCAAGAGGGTTATAATGAGTATAGATTGTACTGTATAAAAACATGTGTTTAATTAATTTATAATATACATATGTGTTAATGTCAATTATGATTAGTTCTGTGTTAGCAATTATATTCTATTAAATGAATAAAGTCTTTTAGTAAATAATGTCCAACAAATAACTTAGAGCTCAACAAAATATATATAACATGGTGTCAGATTGTCAGTTTACAAGTTGAAATTAATTAAATGTCCAAAAAGTCAAGATTTTAATAGTAGCAAGCACATGAAACAGAAAACAAATATGGCGAATATTACAATTAATCTGCAACCAAATATTTTGCCACTTGA
The DNA here is from genome assembly GCA_011037195.1 of Triatoma infestans. NCBI lineage: Eukaryota > Metazoa > Arthropoda > Insecta > Hemiptera > Reduviidae > Triatoma > Triatoma infestans. The sequence goes on from JAAEAF010003892.1 coordinate 2,835, forward strand.
AACTGAAGGAGTCGTTAATGTAAGTAATAATTGGTCTACCTGGTTAAAACAATTAAAATTATATTTACTCGCTTCTGGCCTCTCTGAAGTTACTAATCAAAGAAAAGTAGCTCTACTTCTGTCATTAATTGGTCAACAGGCAATGACAGTATTTAATTCATTTAATAAAGATGCAGATAAAATTACTTTTGCTGAACTTATAGAATTATTTACTAATCATTTTACACCTAGAAAAAATGAAACTGTTGAAAGACCTCGTTTTCTCACAAGGCGTCACTGACCAGGTGAAAGTATTAAAGATTTGGTCACAGCTCCAAAAAAATTTAAGTTTATCATGTGATTTAGAAGGCCTTAGGGAAAGTTTAATAAAAGATGTATTAATTTGTGGACTTGATAAATGTCGTCATAATATTAAAGAAAGACTATTTCAAGAAGACAATCTTGATTTAGAGAAGGCAATAAATACATGTAGATCAATGGAACTTACTCATCGTCAAGACCAGGCAATTGATGAACACAACGACACGACAAAATTTTTTAAAGTCAATAAAAACTCTAATAGCTGTGAAATTATTAAAAATCGCCATAGTGTTCGGCGTCTCTAGTTCGTTCGCAAAGGTACATTCTAATTCACGAAGTTAGTCACGGCAACCATCACTCTCAAGGTCAGGTGAATTGATTCCCCAAACAACATATCTGCTCAAGATGTGGACAAATACATCGTTACAAATGTCCGGCTGTTGGTAAAGTATGCTTAAAGTGTCAGAAACGAAACCATTTTGCCCAAATGTGTAAGAATCTTTCAGTTAAATCTATTGATTTTTGTGAACAAGCCAATATAAATTCTAATTGTACCAGTAGTAATTCCGATAGCACTGATAACTTTTTTGTTTGTACATTAAATTCTAAAATTTCTCTACTTAAAAATGTCAAATCAGATTGGACTACAAACATGATTATTTGTAACAAATTAATTTTATGTTATTTAGATACAGGCGCTCAAGTAAATTGCATGAGTAGTTCTCAATTTAAGGACTTAAATTTTAAAGGTAATATAAATAAAATAAGTGATATTTTGTTTCATATTATTAATTTGCCTTGTCTAACAATTTTAGGCCTGAGAGTATGGAAAAATTTGGGTTCATTAACAAAATTTTAGCTCTCAATTTAGACAAGAACAACAAACAGACATTAAGAGGTCAATAGAATGCATTCCTGAATAAATATCAGCATATCTTTGAGGGTTTAGAATGTCTAGCCACCACTTACAAGTTAACTTTAGCCTGATTACAGACCTATAATAGATCCTCCACGTAAACTACCTTTCAACTGTGTTCTAAAGTTAAACAGGAATTGGAAAAATGGAAAGAGAAGGAGTTGTTTCTAAGGTAACTTGGCCTACAGAATGGGTAAGTTCAGTGGTTGTGGTAGAAAAAAAAATCGGGCAATATACATATCTGTATTGATCCCCGAAATTTAAACAATGCTTTACAAAGATCACATTATCAGCTACCAACGCTTGAGACTATAAGAGCACAACTTAATGGAGCTGCTGTATTTTCTGCATTAGACGCTAGCTCAGGGTTCTAGATCGTACTATGCATGAAAATAGCACTGATTTATTAACGTTTAACACCGCTTTTGGCAGATATAAATTCCTAAGATTACCTTTTGGCATAAGCGTGGCACCTGAAATTTTTCATAGACTAATGACCGAATCTTTTGGAGACTTACCTGGTGTATGTATTTATTTAGACGATATGCTTATTTATGGCAAAGATAAAGCGGAACATGATCAAAGAATAGAATCAGTTTTTAGAAGAGCTAGTGAAAGAAATATAAAATTAAATCGATCAAAATGTCAATTTGGTTTTACACAAATAAAATATATGGGGCATATTTTTTCCAAAGAAGGAATGTTTCCGGATGCTTCCAAAATAAGAGCAATCAATGAAATGCTTTACGTCAAAGCTTTACAGTGATTTCTAGGTATGGTAAGTTATCTTGCAAGTTTTATATCTAATTTGCTAAACCAAACTGTACAATTGCGAGAATTAGTTAAAAAAGATAAAGTCTGGAAATGGGAAGAAGAGCATCAAAAAGAACTTAATAATTTAAAAGTTTTAGTTACACGGGCACCAGTGCTCTCTCACTTTGATAATAATAAACTATTGCCATGACAGTCGATGCTTCAAAATTTGCAGTTGGTGCAGCACTTCTTCAAGAAGGCAAGCCTATAGCCTATGCATCCAAGACTCTAACTTCATGTCAAAAGTCCTATGCGCAAATAGAAAAATAATTATATGCCGTTGTATTTGGATGTATTAGATTCAGACAGTATATTTATGGTCAGTCAATAACAGTTGAAACCGATCAGTCTCCTCTGATCACAATAAGTAAAAAGTCTTATAAGTTCAGTTCCAGCTCGTTTACAGCGCATGCTATTGCAACTACAACCTTACGATTTAAAAATAGTTTTTGTTCCAGGTAAATTAATGAAAGTTGCAGATACTTTGTCTAGAGCACCACTTCCTGAAACAGACTCTCTATTAGATGAAGAAATAACAGTCCATGTTAACTTAATTATTAATTCTCTAGCAATTTCGCCTTCGACATTAGCAGAAATTAAAGAAGCCACTTCAACTGACGAAGCATTGACTCTATTAAAGCAATATTGTGTTGATGGATGGCCAAAGAATAAATCATCAGTTCCTGATAAAGTCAAGTATTAATGGAGCTTTCGTGATTTGTGGAGGTAAACGTCACAGATGGTATTATCTTTAGAAATAACAGTGTGATCATACCAGTCAAATTAATAAATAAAATATTATCACTAATTCATAGGGATCACCTAGGCATCGAACGGACCAAGAATTTGGTTCGAGGAGTTTTATACTGGCCACATATGAACTTGCACATTAAGCATTGGATAGAAAACTGCTCTATTTGTTTGCAGTGTCGCCCTAATAATACAAAAGAACCACTTTTAACTCAGGAGTTACCTACTCGCCCTTGGGAAAAAGTTGCAGCAGATATTTTTACTTTTAATTCGAAGCATTATTTAGTTTTGATTGATTACTATTCTAAATACATAGAATTTTGTGCACTTTCTCCCACAAATGCTAGAAGTATCATTTCACATTTTAAATCAATATTCCGTCGTCATGGCATACCTTCTAAACTAATTACTGATGGTGGACCCCCATTTTTCTCAGAGGAATTTAAATATTTTACGAAAGAATGGGAAATTGAACATATAATGAGTAGTCCATATTACCCGAAATCTAATGGAATGGCAGAAAGTGCTGTGAAAATAATGAAGAACGTTCTACAGAAATGCCAAAATTCAAATAGCGATCTACATCTCGGTTTACTGCTTTTAAGGAATACTCCTAAAGATGGAACAGCATCTCCTACACAATTATTAATGTCCAGAAGACTTAGATGCACGCTATCAATCCATAAGACATTATTACAACCAAAAATAGAAAGTTTTGAGCGTCACACAGAGTCTTTAGCAGAAGCTCAGCAAAAAATGAAACATAATTATGATCTGAGAAGCAAAAGTTTAAGTGTTCTGAACAGAGATGAATAAGTTTATTTCAAGGGAAATGAAGAAGTTTATTAATGGGAAAATAATTGGAACAAAGGGTCCTAGGTCGTATTTAATAGAACATCAAGGCAAGGTATATGTTAGAAATCGTTTCCATATTCTAGCTAAACCAAAATAGATTATAAAAAAAAAATAATAATAAAACAGTCCGAAATGAGAAGTCCTCATGCAAGTCTCATCCTATATTATTTAATTACATGCTTAGTTTTGTTGCTTTGAATTGTATAAGCTTAATTGAAAAAAAAGAAGAAAAAGTGTTATTATGAGTATAGATTACACTGTATAAAAACATGTGTTTAATATAATTTATAATATACACATACAGTTAATGACAGTCATATTCATACAGTAGTCATAATGTACATAATGTGCATAATGTATACGTACATGTATTTTTTTTTTACCAACTTTATATGAAATATATTTGGCACAATTAGCTGTTTGCTATAAAATAGTAACATTTGCTTTATCTAAAGGAATTTATTAGAATAATATAAATATCAAAAAAAGTACCAACCTGATGCGACTTTCGTATTCATACACACTACATATACTCATTCATTCTCTAATAATTGTTTACTATTTCATCTCTAAAGGTATTCATTGGTCAAATTACATTCAGTTTAATGTTTTCTATCATTTTTGGTGGGTCTAATTTAAATTTAAAAGTGAAAATGGGAAGAGGTAAAGACACAAGTAGTGAAAGTCGTAAAATCATAATTGAAAATTGGAAAAAGTTTGCGTGAAATTGGAAAATTAATAAATAGAAGCCATGCTACAGTACAAAGTATCATTAACCGGTACAGAAATGAAAACAGAATTGAAAATAAGGCAAAAAATTTAAGTAGAAGGTTGCTCAGCGATTATGATGAACGATTCCTAGTAAGAAAAGTGAAAGAAAATCCTGGAATAAGTATCCCAAGCTTAGCTGTGGAGATGAGTTTTAGGTTGGGAAGGAATATGAATCCTGTGACTGTTCGTAGAGCCCTCAAAAGAAATTCGTTTTTTTCCAGGATAGCAAGGAAGAAACCGTTTGTAAATAAAAAACACGGGATTCAAAATACAAGTCAATTTAAGGAGAAAGTAATTGAAGAATGGTAATTGAAAAACTTTACAGTTTCCATCAGATTGTAAAATGTTAATTATAGTTTCGTCTGTAAATAAAACGTTTTTCCAGAAATCAAACTGATGATTTCTGTAAGTATAAGCGAATTGAACCCGTTTTAAACGGGATTCATTCCTATTTGCCTTAGAGTTAATCAATATACTCTTCACCTTGCTAACTGCTATTTTACATCTAGAAAGGAAATGCTTCTGGGCTTGTTGAAATTTACCATTCGAAGCAAAAGCGGCCTCTACAGGGTCAATAATATTGACAATACTTTAGAGTATTGACAATGTAAGGTGAAAAAATAGTATTGACGGTCGGTATTGACAAGAGTATTGATGAAATCCGGAGTTTCTGATTTTCGTGTATCAATACTGAGAATTGGAGGAGATATTGACAATAATATTGAATGGGCGGTGCCAATATTTCCATCAGTACTCATTTCAACTACTAAACAACTTTTACAGTTTCCTAACCTGTACAAAACAAAAGGGATACTATTATAATAGGTACTGGTATAAGATTCTATAACACATACTTTATACTTTCTTAAAGGTGATTGCAAGTTTTATTATCTTATTATTCTAATTAATATACAATTTATGTAGTCAATTGAATTTTCTCTTCATTATTACAGTTAAATTCAACAGAGTTTCAAGTTTCTGAGACATTATTACTGAAAACTTTAAATCTTCAAAGTTTCTGCCTGTGGCCAAGTACCTAAGGGTTAAGGCTAATCTTTCCCAGTACTTTTCTCTCGTGTTTCTGTCCTGTCTCTTCAGAAATGGTTCATCAACCAGCTGTAACAATTTGTTAAATGTAGTTTCATCCATTCTGAAGTAGTTCTTGAAATCATTAACATCGCTGAGGCTAATTTCCTTCAGAAGCCTAAATCAGAATATTCATCTCTTTTCTTTAACCACTCTTTCATCCACTGTTTGCGTTTCACTTTATGAGTAGTGCCAAATGCCAAAATAATGGCTACGCAAGCTTTTGTGCGATGATTCATTTTTTAATGGGAAAAAAGCCAACAAAATAACGAGTGCAAACACGTAAATTCACTCTCCTAGTGGCAGAAGTAGTAAGTATTGGCAATAATATTGATCGTGTAAGGTAATGAAGTATTGAGACTGTTTAGCACGAGTATTGATGGTTATATTGTCAATACTGATATTGACAATATTATTGACCGTGTAGAGGCCGCTAAACGGATATCCCGAATATGTGAAATTATTAACTATTTTATTAGGTTCCCCTAAATAAGTAAGTGATGAAGTAATTAGAAATCTCTTACGTTTAAAGTTATTAGAAAAAAACATTACTTTAGTTTATTGGTATTTACTTGCAGAGAATTTAAATTGCAATATTCTTTTAAAATATCTAGTTTCCTGAAGCTCAATTATTGAAGTACACTCTAGTAACTCTAATACTCTGGAGGTTAGAAGATTGTCATCTGATTTGCTTTTGGTTAAAAAACTAATAACAAGGAAATTGATTGTCCAGAGCAAAATTGGTTTGCCATGCCATGCTGTGTGCCCTCGAGCAAATTGTGCAGTTCATTCTTTCTTGTTCTTTTTTATAAAACTCATGTGCTAACCACGATATCATCTCAATGAGTGAATGGTAAAGATTGGAATGATTATCAAAAGTTTCTCCAAAATATTTATTATCTATGATTTGTCCAATCGTAGGCATGCTTCATTTTCAAGGTTCTGACAGATTCGGATTCTCATCCATCGTCAGAGTAAAGCTATCAATTCGTGCAGAGATGGATAAGAATCCGAAATCGCTCAGAACCTAATATAATGAAGCATAGATGTGGAGGACAGGAGCTGCAGCACTTACCTTTGCCATTAACCTTTTTTAAAAGAATATAAAATTTAGCATTTATATGGGGGACTCGAACTGTGGAGCTCCCAATTACAGCTCCATGCTCATAATCATTATACCAACACTCACTAATTTGGTAGTTCTTTAGGCCCGCCTGAAAAAATAGTTTTTTTTTTGAAGCTTAGAAGTTAAAATCATTAGATGTTATCCAGCATTGCGGGCCCAACTACATATTCAATAATTGTTATATTTATAAATAATACAGCACTTCGATTACCTTAATGTGTAAGAAAAAGCAAAAAACTTGCGTAAATATTTCTGCCATTAACAGAGAGACATACACACAATTTATTCAATTTGAAAAATAAAACTTATTTCTCAAATATTTAAAAATCAAAGAAAAAGAAAGTTGAAAACAAATTTTAATAAATATCAAGTTTTCTCGTGGATTGTACAACACTACTAGAATTTAGATTTCGTTTATCGATTTATCGTTCTAAAACAAAAAAAAGGCAACCAGTAAATATTTAAATTATTCTTTAACAATGAAAATCATTATTTATTTGACAAGAGATTATATTATAGACTCTGTAAGAGAGGTGTAAAAAGACTTTACTCTCTCGTTAAACGTTGTATTTTTTTCTACAACAATTAAAAAACTGTTATAAAACTTGGTAATAGATATACGATAACCTCTAAGGGCATGTTGTAGAATTAAATGAATGTTACCTTCAGAAGATTGTAGAACATTTAAAGTTAAGCAACATTATATTATGCTTTCTGATATTGATTTTAACATGTTAAAACAAATTCTTTGGTTGTTCTCGAGCTATATTTTGAATTTTGGAGTTCTTTAATTAGGTCAGATTGAATAGCAAAAAATATATCCAAATGCCAACGTTTCGGCGATTTCTTTCCGTCATATTTTCTGGGCTAACTGTTTCTCGTGTTGGACTATATTTAAAATGTTTATATAAACACAATCTTCTGTCGTGCTAACAAAAGTCTAGTCGATATTGTAAATAGTCAATTGTTCATATATATAGGGTCTAATAAAGTGTAAGCCGGTATATTGTAGGGTAGGGGTATATTGTAGTCATAAAAATGAAAAAAAGAAGTTAATATAAACATATTATATCCGCAAATCAGACGTTATCCGCAAGTTCAGCCATATTTGTGTAGAAATTAAATTATTTTTATAAATCATAATTTTGATAGTAGTAACTAATTATTTTATCTTAAACTTTTTTTTTTTATATAATCTTTAACCATAATCAGATAGACTTTAGTTAAGTAAACAGAGAATAACAATGCATAAAAACAACTAAATAATTCTTCAATTATATTGTACTTCAATTATTAATTTTAGGCAAAGAAAATAAAACAGTTTCTTATTACCTAAATCAGATGATTATTTTTTTCTTAATTACTATTCGAATTAGAAGGTTGTAGCGAGCTTAATTAGTTTATTGATAGTGAACAGTAAAATTGAAAGTTGTTCGGATGAGGAAGTGGTAGACACTCATTTAATGTAAATAGAGCTGAAGCAAGGCGGCTTTCCTTGCTTCACAAAATTAATTCTGCTTTAAAATGAAACAGACGGTTTTAAAGATTTAAAAGGGGATTGTGGTAGACCAGCAACGCGAACTCTGCGCTTGAAGAGCGTCTGCTTAATCAAATAGAAGAAAATCCTGGTTTAAGCACTAGAAGAATTTGTTAGAAAGTGTTGAATAATAAGAACTATGATTCTGCCTGGGATATCTTAAGGCAACTTCAAAGTTACCAAGAAAAATTATTACACCGCATTCTAAATTACTATGTTACTATAAACCAAAGTGTCAATAATACTATGCTCATACAAATACATTCTTTGGTACCGACGGCTTTTTAACGTGGATGCGAGCATTACGAGCAAGCCGGACACCAACAACACTGTGGGCTCGTATTTACAATAATTATGAAGCATTCAGTTCAGAAGATAAATTTACATTAAATTTCATTTATACAACATACGAATGTCAAACAACTTATAAATTTTGAAATTTTGTGGTTTGGATTATTCAAAAATTATGTAAATATACGTGTTTATTTTAGATGGACTTGTTTATTGACTATATACCCGGGGGTGTACTAAATCGTAAATTGGCGAGGATTTCTTATATGACTTTGCTTCAATATTGCAGATTTGAAGAGTGGCCTACTTACTACAAGTGTATATTGCTTAGTGGTAATTTCAACGAGTACGAGACAAGATTAAAAATTGCTGGATTTGCAGTTTGCAATAATATAGCAATATTTCCAATTGCTGCTGCTATTAGATTTTTAAATTATAATCAAGGGTTTGATACAACTACATCACGTAATTTAAATAAAATAATTGCATTGGAGAGTTATTTGCAAAGAGATCACGCTGTACATTTTTATACAAGTTACAATTTAAATTTGAAACAAATAACTACATTAAGTGGGTTTGGTGTAAGTTATATGTATAATAATGATGGTATTTTACATAATATGTGTACTGATAGCATCAATGCTGTTATTAGCTTGGGTATTAATATTAATATCTAACAGAAAAACATTGTGATATTAGTAATAATCGGCCGAAGGCCCTTAACTCCGCAAGGAGCACGAGCACTTCAAATTCAACTACACAAGCGAATCACGTCTGCGTGCCAATACTAGTACAGCCCATTGTACGCGGACGTGATTCAAACATAGCTAGCAGTAGTAAAAATATTAATGAAAACATTGACATTAATTCCCCAAGGTCACAACTCTTACCAACAAGAGTTGGGAGGAAGCGCACCGACCACATGTTTATTACTGTGAATGTGGGAGCGGAAGTACATCCAATGATAAGACAGTTGCTCGTCAATTCATTTCATAACGTTACACGGTATTGTTGTGCGCTTGAGTTTGGTGAAGTTTGTAAGAGTTCTGAAATACATTTACATTGTTATTTGGAATTTACGGAGTCATACAAATTTGTGATGTTTTTGATATTGACTGTGTAGATGTTGTTGGTGTTCGTAATCGGAAACGCGTATTATTATACATTACAAAGGAGGGTATTAGCCTATATAATGTTAAATTATCCGATTTAAGTTTTCAATATCAAGTATACTATTATTTATCACGTATGGATACGTTTGATTTCAATCATGCATTTATTAAAAAACATATGAATTGTTATAGATTTCTTCAGTGTATGCATTCACAGTTACGTATTAAATTTGTGAAATCGTATTGTTACATTGGTCCCATTGTTTTATATGATGTGCATTGGGTTTTGGATCTATTTGAATGGTACCGCAACTTTGTCAGTACAAGTTATTATTACAAAAAGAGGCATGTATATGGTAGATCCGGTTATGGGAAAAGTTATTCTGTTAATTTAATAACATCTTATCTTGGTAATAGAGTTTATTATTGTGGCAGATCTTATCCGCTGTTTGACATAAACATTGAAATAAGGTTATCATTATTGATGAATTTATGGAGGATGATTTTAATTTAGAGTTTTTGAAATTACTATTGGTTGGAGATACGCTACATAAAAGAAGAAAATATTACGATGATCGGTTATTTTAATGTCATATTCCGGTTGTTATTATTAGTAATTATCCACCACCCAATGATGAAGCTTTCTTAAATCGTGTTCATGTTATTAAATCAAATTTACTGTTGCAGGTTATTTGCCGTTTAAATACTACTGAAGTTACTACGGTCGTTATCGATTCAGACGTCTCCGAAGATGGTGATGCGTAGAGGTCGATCGATATTGGAGGCGTAGAAGATATTTCAGCTTTACCCATATCATCTCCAGCGTGATCAATCACTTGCTGCAGCAGACTCTGCATCAAGGGTAGCATTCTGCAATTATTGGTTGTTGGTGAAATGTGCAACAATTCCTCAATTTCCGTGTTTTGTTTTATTCACCAGACAAGGACCACACGCTGTTATTCGCAACTTTTTTTTCTGAATGCGTGGGATGGAATAATCGCCGACTTTAAAACAGGCCCATTCTTTCTATCAAGTCTATTGGCAGGTGCGGTTTTTAGGCAATTATCAAATATTATTTACCTTTCTTGCAAGAAAATGTTTCTCTAAATAACATATGACTACAATATGATGGTTCTTTTTCACATTTTAGTCAGAACGCTGGATAGGACGCAGAGGTCCGCTGACTTAAATCCGATGTATTTATATCTATGGGGACATGTAAAACAAATTGTATATTCCCAAACTAATGAGAACCCAATCATTGTATATTCCCAATCAACTCCGTCAGCGCGTTGAAGACGCTTTCAATTCAGTATGGATAACCCCGATATTTGTGAAGCAGCAAGGAGAGCTGTGTAGTCGGTCAGGGATGTGAATTACGACGGGAGGGGGGAGTCATTTTGGACATTTATTGTGAAACTTTTGTTTCTTATTTAATGTTTTAATGAAATAAAAAAACAATTTTTTCTTCTATTTTTCTTTTATTAATTTCTCTTTGTTTACTTAACTAAAGTCTACTTGATTATAGTTAAGAGATGAAATAAAAAAACAAGATTAAGATAAAATATTAAAATTTTATGATGTATATTAATTCACTTTCTACATAAATATGGCTGTAACTTGAAAACAGCTGATTTATGGACACGTTTAAATCAACTTTTTTTCGTAAAGCGGGCAAGTGGGGGAAATAGCTATGCCAATACTGTGAAGATGGAGGTGGAGGAAGTGACGCAGGCTACTGCTACAACTCTTGGAAGATTCTGAGGGAGACGCTTATTTGGATCAAGAAAGGCAGCCTAGCGCTTGCCCTCGCAACATCTTCTAATTTCTGTAAGCAGTTTTTCTTTACTGGCGGCCTTAACAATCTTCTTAGCGCTGGACCCTGTAAGATAGTCAATTCAGTCCTAAATATTTTATAATATAGTACAATATTAGAAAACCCCATTATAAATAATAACCCTGAAAGATGGCAAGGAAATAAATCGCCGAACGCTGGCAAATTAGATACATTTTTTTGTTCAACCTGACATAATCTGAAAAATTCCTAGGTGGTTAATGCAATGTTTACTTACGAACTACTATATTTTGTTGTCACATAAATAAATTTCAGAAATTTTATCTAAACCTTAAAATTTGTTTTATTGAAAGCTGATAACATTGTGTTTTACTTTTAATCTCTAGAGATTAAAAAAATCAACTTTAGCCACTGATTTTTAATAGAATAATTTGTCACATTATTCAAATGTTGTAGGAAAAAACCTATTTTTATTAATTTGATAAACGGCGAAAAAAAAGTAAACTAATAAAACTTTCTTAACAGTTTACAAAATGAGTTTTTAATCCATAATGCTTTGTCGAAACGTTGAACTTGTTAATTATTAAAAAACAATTACAAAATTACTTTTTTTTTTTCCCTTGAATTGGTCGATAAGCCAACAAATTCTTGTTTTCATCTTACAACTAACGGCCAACGAAGAAAATCATCTGATTCTTAAATCACATTGAAACTATCAGAGATATTTTCCGTGGTAGCCTGCTTCATTTTGTGGTCATCGACCAGTTGCGGGCGTTCGCCCATCTTCAGGATGCGTTTTTCAGACAGGGTGACAACACAGACTTGCACAGAGCAAATTCCGAGACCAACCAACCACCACAACACATTGGAACTAGTAAGGAATTGGGATCCAAGATAGCTTCTTTTGACGTAACCCACGCATAGTATATTACCAGAACAATATTCCTTTACAGCTGACCAATTTTAATATAAATTAATGAATAAAATTATAGTTAATAGCTTCATATAATTTTGAATCATACTTAAATAAATATATTTACTTCTTAATAAAACTTTTCGCAAAAAAGAAATTATTTTCATGTTCTATCAGTAATCATAAATTATTAAACAAAATGATATAAAAAAAAAAAATTGCTTTTTATTTTATTTTTATAGTTAACATATATATTATAGAATAAAATATACCAAATGTTAGAAGAAGAAAAAAACATAAAAGCAAAGCAGGTACTCTTTCTAGAAAGTTTTAAATAAATGTAAACAAAAAAATACCTCAAGAAATGAAATTACAAAAATAAGTGAAAAAGTGATTATATGAAACACTTTTTCTTAAATCTGTATTCAAAAATACTTTTTCGTTTAAGTGTACCATGTAAAAAAAAGAAATCAAAGGGGTTACTATTTCATCACCTTTATCAATTGACAACTTTGTCAGACCACGGTTACGCATGCGTTGTTCTGCATTTATTTAGTATAATTTAAAATACTCTACAGACCTTTGTTGGAATACTCTAATAGTGAACTTGCTTATATGATATTCAAGAGGAAGGTGAGATTCTTAAAACTAAGTTATGAATTAATGATAGCAACAATTACAATTGTTTTATAAAAATTATTTGAACAGGACATTTCAATGTAATGATTCACAGCTCTGGATTTACAATCATGTCAAAGTTGAAAAAAGAAAAACACCATTTTTTTATGAACAAGTCAAACATTGAAAACTTTTTTTATTTTCAACTGTTATATAACCTTCATGAACTTAAGTCGATTTTTTAGTTTTATAATTTCAACCGCACAGATTAAATACATAGAAACGTCAAGAGAAAAAAACACGTCGAGTTAATTTTAACAAACTTTATTGTATTTACACAAGTTACACGTTTATACTAAACACAGTTTGAATTCAAAATCGGTTACACAAATATAAACAGTATAAAAATAGTGTAGGAAACTGGTTCGACTAACTTTGTAAATTCGGCGCTCATTCGGGAAGTCATCACGCTAGATGTCATTCCATCACGATTTTTATCAAATAACCTCCCAAAAAACATTTTCAATGTTAAAAAAACCGAATTAATTGAATACTTTCTTCGGAGATGAAGAATAATTAAGTAATGAAAACAACTTTGACAGTGTGCGCGGGAAATTAGTTTAAAAAAAATGAAAAACAATTAAAAGGGGAGACACTACTAAAAAACAACCTTTAGTTTATTATGTTATAAATAAATTTGGTGAGGATCGCTAAAAAAAAAAAAATTAAATTAAACCAACGTTTTGACGGAGTTTTATGAAGGCTTTTAATATATAGAGAGTCTTAAAAGAGGTAGGGAAAAATTTTTGGTGAAACACATGAACTTTGAAAAAAAAAGCATAGGAACATAAACAAAATTACAAATAAAACTTAACTAGTCGTGTTTAATCATTTACAAAACTTACAAACCAATTTTGTAAATGATTTATTTTTAATTTACAAAAGCAATTGTTAACTTTTATTTTTATCTTTTTTTTATGTTTCTGTCCTGTGAAATTTTTTTTTTTAACTTACATATTCTACTAAAAATATATTTTTCTCTACATATTTCAAGACTGATCTATATATAAATTCTTAATAAAGACAGGGAACTCTGTCGAAACGTTGGCATAATTGGAGATTTTTTGTTCACAACGTAATAGATAAATAGTCAACGAAATACTTTCCTAGACAATTGGAAAACCCTTTAAGTTGAACACAGATGGGGAATTTTTTTTGTTTACGAAGGGGAAATATTTTGTATTAAAGCAATTAGTTTCGCATCAATTCTTTTTAAAATTGTGGAGATATGACTCAAGTATTTCGTTTTAATCGTCAAATTGTCTGAGAACAGGTCTGAATGTCGTAAAAGATGACGACAGGATAACACAAGGGTCTGGGGTCTAACTAACCCATGAAACACACTCAACGATAACACATTCCTTATTCTAAATGCAACCCGCCCCCCGGATTTTCTCTTAGACTTTCGCCTGTAACTTTAAATTACTGAATTAAGGCGAAGTAGGATAGTTTTTTCTTTTAATAGACACTGATAAAGACAATAGTAATTATTTTGGTAATCACTCCATACTATTGTATCAGGGACATGGAGCTAAATAAATCCCTATTGTCATGTTTCAACATCATTAAGTACGTTTGTTGAGATATAGAATTATCGCTTTTGCTACATAATATACAGCGGTGGTCTCCAATATGACGTCATTTGGTCTAAAACTGTGTAAAAAAAACTGTCTTCTGACCTTACACCGAACTGAAAAAGTTGATTGATTGATGATTTTATAATTAAAATAGAATACAGTTAAATTAAAACATATTTAATTCAAGAAATATTCTTTTAATGGTTATTAACATTTTTAATAGATAAATATGTGTTTTATAGTAGTAATTCGTAAAAAACTGTATTATCCGAGATGTTGTTTTCATTAAGGGCCAACTTCATTGTAGTAGTCCGAGATCAGTTTCGGGCGTTCCCTCACCTTCAGGATTTGATTCACGATCTTGCATAAGGCAAAATAGGTTTATTCACTTTTTATAATTAGATTGAAACCAATTGCATAATAAGTTTATAATTGAGTGAAATTTCTAAAACTCTCTGAATCTGAATAAAATTAACATAGATTGGGCTTTTGAAACAGTAACTTAACCATTTACGATTGGCAAACTCTAGCTCGCCGTCACAAACACTAGTAACAAATTGTAAAGACCACTGACTCCCTTTACAAATATACCAACAACCAACTGTGATAATTGGTGACTGAAACAGATATGGGAAGTGGAGGAAAATTCTTCATTTGATCAAATGTGAATGAGTGAATTAAGACTATAAAAGTAACTGAAAATTGCAAATCCCATACATAAAATGATGGGCTCTGCGTCAGAACAGTCTGGACACGACTCGGTTAAAGGGTAGGTTAAAGACTAGGGCAGTCTGGATTGCCTAGGTTAAAAAAAAATCGAAAAATGGTCGATCACCTTAAACTAGGTTATCAATGAAAAAAAAAATATTTCTGATATTTTCCCATTACTACGGACACCAAAAACTATTTTTTTCTGGATGTGAAAAAAAACTAAAAGAGCTATGAGTGAGTGAATTTTTAATAAAACGCATCTTTATTTTGAAGTTGTTATATTTAGGTTGATGAAATGGTGACCGCTTGATTTATTTCAGTTTTTATTGAGATGCATATTACATCACTGAGCCCTTCATAAAAATATAAATAAATGTTCTCAATAAAAGCTTAAACAAAAAATATTAATATGCCTCCATTATAAAAAAAACAAACAAAACAATAAATAAATACCTCAGAAATAATTACATATCTTGGTTTTATTTTTTCATCCTTATATGTTTTTAAAAAGTAAAGTTATGTAAAGATTACATAGAAAAATAAATAAAATAACCATAAAACTCTTTTTTTTACTAAATATTATTAAAGTTTTAAGATGCCAAAAAAGAAACATAATGTGTGATACATCACAGATTAAATCACAATATTTTTTATATTAACAATAACTAAATAAAAAAGTAGAACTTTCTTAAAACAATACAATTAACAGAGTGCTTTAGGTTTTATTATTATTATTAATAAAAGAAGATTTTACAAAAACAAAGAACTTTTTGATGTTATATTGATATCCCCTTTAAAAAAAAAATTAACTTAAATCTTTATTGTTTAGATTTTCTTTACTGATATGCAATCTTATCTTTTGATAAAACCGATTCTCAAATGAAAATTTCGATCAATATTAGAAAAATGTTCACTAATCAATTTTCCTGATTTGTTTCTAAGAAAAATATCAGGTACAGCATAATTTTTTTTCTATTTTTACGCACATTTTTTCCTTATATAAATAACAGTGTTAGTATTTATTTGATGAATATTAGTTGTGATTAATATATCTGTGTAAGTTGCTACAAAAAAAAAAGGCTACTTTTGTC
Organism: Triatoma infestans; assembly: GCA_011037195.1. Classification (NCBI taxonomy): domain Eukaryota; kingdom Metazoa; phylum Arthropoda; class Insecta; order Hemiptera; family Reduviidae; genus Triatoma; species Triatoma infestans. The sequence continues at coordinate 19,157 of JAAEAF010003892.1, forward strand.
ACAAATTATTTTTAAAAAAGAAGATAAATTTGTTTCAGTTCTTAGAATACTAAATTTATACTATTATAAACTTGGGTAAAACTTGGGACATTTTGTCCCTAATTTGCAGAATACAACTAGTTATTTAAAAAAAAAAATATTAAATCAATAAATATAAAGCAGCAGGTCTTCAAAAAATTTGCCATTATAACTTTTTTTGTTTTTGTTTTCTTTGACAATATCGTATTTCCTAAGTTAGGATATAAGTTTGTGTAAATTACAAAAGTTGGAAGGTTTGAGATTTCCACGATAGAATCACTGGAAAATAATTTGGACAGAGAAACGGTAAATACCTTCAAATGAAGATCATAAACATCGATGCATTGAAAAATTCTTGATTTATAATTGTCCCTAGATTCAATCAGCCAGCGATTTTTATCATTTTAAAATAATTTATATACTGTTCGGGCAAATCGTTGCCTCCGCGAAATATCTCCGCGCCATAGCCGAAATAATTAGCCATTTCGTGAAACTATCAATTACAGAATAAACTATATATATATATTTGTGTCGTATATATATATACACGACACAAATCCATGAATTAACTAAAACATCAAAAAAGAATTCAAATTTACAAAAATATTCTACTAGTCCATTGTTTTTTATTTAGAAAAAACAGATTTGGGCGGGCAAAGCATAATCTCTAGGATAAGGCTGCAGACCTGTAATCTAGAAAGACCCGTACGATCAAAATGATGAACTGTATACGTCTACTAGTTTCACTTAACATCCTCTCTAAATTATAGCTTAGCTTGCTATTCTATTTGAATAGAATTGTTTTGGACACTTCAAAAGTTATTAATTATTGCATTAACAAAGCGATTAGTGCAAAGTATTGGAATTAGTTTTTTTTTTTAAACTTATTTCATTTTTATTTTGCTCTTTTGAATGAGCGATCTCCATTAATTCTAAAAGACATTACTAATAAAATATGGAGACAAGTAATTCTGGAAAGTTCTATATCACTTTTAACAATTTATTTTTACAAAAATACATACTTAGTGTCTCCTACCCTAAACACTCTGTTAATATATATTCAGTTCCTAAAGATTATCATTATTTGAGATTTTTTTTTTTTTAAATAAACTATTATTTATTAACATTGAATTTGGTTCAGAATTAATGTATATTTACTTCCCAATCCAGGGAAGAAAAAAAAAATGAAAAAGAAAGTTACTCTAATGTAAAAAAGAGATTACCATTTTACATCTTATAGCCGGTTCCTGATTGTGGAGATGAATGTTGAAAAGAGGAAGGCATTGGAGGCGCTCTGACGAGTCTTGGTGCTCGTTGGAAATGTGGCGGAGGGCCGGCAGAAGAAGACCAAGGGATTGTTTCCCATAACTGGCACAACGCTTCACCAACTGTTGGTTCTATTTCCTTAAGAAAAAAATAAACAAATTTTCAATATTTCAACAAATAAAACAAATGAAGGTTTACAGAAAAACAGGAGAAAGTTTAAGGAAGAAATTGCCCCACACAATAGAGGCCTTGTAGAAACTTCTTCATTTCACTTTGTAGAAAGTTTGGCTACAAGGAGATGAAATACCGTCTCATCTTATAATTTCATCCGTCGTAGCAAGCCATTGTTTTTGGTTCTGACCGGTTTCGGAATTTCATCCATCATCAGAATAAAGTTTGCAATCAATTCGTGTAGAGATTCAACTATATGTTTATATCACAAACTGCGGACCCAACCACATATTCAACCGTTTCACCTTGTTTGTGGCACCGAACCAGGGAACGAATTTCAAGATGCCTCATTCCAGGTGTTTATTAACGATACGGGATGAAGCGATATGGAACGGAATGCACAATGAGCGTAAGTGCATTCATCCCTTCAGTGGGCCCGGTTTCCATAATTAGAATGAATTAAGGAGGGGGATCAATGACCGTCATCACCTATGCATCTTTCAGCTGTTAAGCTGGATAAAGATAACAGCGCTTATGCTCTCCTTTTGTTGCGATCGATCCGGGTTCGATTCCCATATGAGGGGGTCTATCAAATTTATATGAAAATTTCCGAAATTCGGGGATCCGTGATCCCAATTTTGAAATGGGAGATACCTCTCACGACAGAACTGGGTATTTATGGAGGTTGTTGTGAAAGTGAGAACTAACAATGGGGAATACAATCGGCCTATCTTTGGCCTAAGTACAGTCTACCTTATTTATTTTTTGTGTGTGTACAAATAAAAAATACAAATGACACGTAAGAACCGTAATATAAGAACATTATAGCTGCTCTTTCATGGACCCCTCTCAGGCATCTGGTTGGATCCCTTACTAGGTATTGCAGTTTAAGGAGACTCCTCTACGTAATGGGACTTATGTCATACCCCTTTTGTAGAGTCTCTGAAACAGAGGAAGAAACACCCATGGATTGTGAGGAAATTCGATTCAGGACCATTGGTAAGTCCGTGGAAGAGCTTAGGCTATTTCTCTTTAAATTATGGTTCGATTTGTTCGGATTGCGGTGAATCTTAGATGGGTTAAACAAGGTTCTGGATTTTTGTTCTAGATCCGATTTGTTGTTGTTTTACTTTGTAGTAGCTATATGGGCCCAGTGGAGCTTTGGATAGCGTAGGGTTTGGTTCCTTCCTCATGAACTAATAATAATAATAATAAAATGTATTACAAAATGTACATTGCATAACAAAATGTAAACAAAATACTACAATGAATGAGACTGTGTATTATAATGAGTGCTAATAACCGTATTGTATACAAAACTGACCTTGAAATAAAAATAACTTATTAAGTACAGCATAATTTAGTAAACATCTAAAAACATGGTCAGTTTTTGTTTGTAATAATATATGGAAGGCTCTTATGTTATACAGTTATTTTATGACAGTTCGTCATGTCAAAAAAAAAAAAAAATTGGTATCCGTTTTAATAGGCTGCCACCTACCTGACCATCTCGACTCATCTGCACTTTGGCATAATCGTTGTACGGATTGAAGAGATGCCTGGTAGCATGATGTGGAATATTCGATCTTTTCACCCATTCAATTGGCAAAGCAGAATTAAAAAAATGACCAGCACTCATATCAGGCAAAGAAATATCACTCATTACGGGTGTATCACCAGTGAGTCTTGCGTAACCTTGGAAATGGCCTGAACCCTGAATACTGAAAACTAGTATCACTGTTTTACCACCCTGTAGGGTAAAAAAAAACATAGATCAGTTAAGAAGTAAAAAATAAAATAAAATAAACATTTTTACTGAAAACTAACTTTATAAGCCTGTATGATCTTGTTTTGTGTCACAGGCAGAAAAGCCCACATCTTGTGCACGACTGAGACATCAATAAGCTTCAGCTGACCGGCTTTTATCACGAAGTAACGAAATATTGAAGCACCTAAGTAAAAAAATTTATAAACTCTTAACATTCTGTAGCAACCCTAATGTAAACTGTAATGGTTAATTTCATACAAACTGTGAACACATATTGCCGAGATAATGTTAACAAATCCCAGAAAAAACCTGGAGTGAAATATTCTTATGACCTCTTACAAATACTATCATTCTTAACCAAGATATTTTCTTCAAATGAGAAATGTCTCAATTGGCTGGTTCCAGTAAGGTGTACAATTTTACAATAAACTGAAATGACAATAAGAAAAAACCTAACATACAACACATCAAGGTACCCTTAAATAAATTTCGGAAAATTTCAAATAAAAATTATTTACATATTCGTATATCAATTTAAAGATAATCAATGAATGTTTTTGAGAAAATCGCAAAATACTGAAAAAAAAAAACATTCAATAAAATCATACTTCCTTTAACCGATTCCTTGAACTTGTAATTTTAGCATTACATTTAATTTGCTGTAGTAATATATATGTAGGTGTAAAACTAAATAAGTGAAACCTTAATACAACGAACCTCAATATAACGATTTCCTCGATTTAACGAATTCTTCGAAATCCCCTAGAACTGCCCGTAAGAGTTAATGTAAAATATACCTTTACATTACGAATACCTTTTGTTAAAAACCTCTTTATAACGAATTTTCAATCTTGCAGAACATTAATAGAAAGTATAATTTACCTCTGTATAACGATTTCTGCCAACCTATAACTTTTACATAATGTGCCCTACCAATCCATCTAACAAGAATTCATGTCTCGGCAGGTTCAGACACGTTAAATTTATTGTAAGACATCTAGGAGTTCAAACCTGTCATAATAAATTAACGTTTGGTGTTGTACGGTACCTATCCGAGAAGTGCGACTGCATTACATAATTTGTCACTGTTGTTTAATGTAAAGTTGCAATGGCTGAGAAACGAAAAAGGTGTTCCTTAACTGTCGCAGAGAAACGAAAAATCATTAAGTATGTAGACGAGAACCCTACAAAGAAAAAATCAAGACATCGCTAAAGAGTTCGAAATTCCCGCAAGTAAATTGGCCACAATTTTAAAATTTAAAGATAAGTTTTCAGAAGAAAGTGGGTTACTTGCAAACAGTAGAAAATTAAAATCATGCGAGTTCAAGACGTGGAGGAATGTGTTTTAAAATGGTTAAAAAAAGCCGGGACAAAAATGTGCCAATCGGAAGCTCTATCCTTCAGCAAAAGGCTCAGCAGTTCGCAGTAGAATTGGGACATGCAAAGTTCCGTGCTAGCAACGGGTGGCTTCGAAATTTCAAAAAAAGAAACGAGATTTTTTTCCGGAAAATATGTGGTGAAAGTGCAAGTGTCGATGACGAAGTGTGTGATGAGTGGAAAGACAAACTTGCAGAGCAGACTGAGGGATACGAACCCGAAGACATCTTTAAAGTCGATGAAACAGGACTTTTCTATAAATGTTTACCTGACAAAACCTTAACATTCAAAGGAGATAAATGTCATGGTGGGAAAAACAGCAAACTTGGTTCAACAATGTTGCTAGGAATAAACTGTACTGGGACATACAAACTTAAACCACTGGTCGTCGGAAAATATCCAAAACCACGTTGTTTTGAAAATGTCAATAATTTGCCAACAGTACATGTCAAACATTAAGGCTTGGATGACCTGTGCTGCTTTTATCAATTGGCTTAAAAGTCTTGACCAAGAGATGAAGAAAAAAAAGAAGAAAATTCTTATGTTCATCGATAATTATACTGCACTTGGAGTCATTCCTAATCTGACCAACATAAAAATAAAGTACATACTTCCAAGTACCACTTCGATACTTCAACCACTAGACCAAGGCATCACTCAAAGTTTTAAAATGCACTATAGAAAGGAAGTTGTCAGACAGTTTCTTGCTGACATTGAACCCCAAACGCCAACTAAAATTGACGTGTTACAAGCCATGTGGAAGATTACCAAAGCTAGGAAGAAAGCACTGAAAGGATAATTACAAACTTCTTCAAGAAGAGTGGGTGGGTTTAAAGTTCCATGTGAAGATAAGGATGATGACTTGCCACTTATAGAACTTGCCAAGACCTGGCAAACAGTTGGAGAAGAATTCAACGTGCAGGAGACTGAGTTCGAAGAGTTTGTTACCTTTGATGATTTAGCTGTCTGTGGGGAACTCACTGATACTGAAATTGTCACATCTGTATTGCCAGTTCCCAATGAAGAAGCGGAAGAAGGGAGTGAAATTGATCAAAGTGATTTTACAATAATAAATGATGCTCGTGTATTTCTCAAAAAGGGTGGTTTGAGTGACGGTATAGTCAAATCCATCACGGAATTGGATTGCGCTTTGGATGTGATAACTATCATTGGTGGGAAGCAGATCAGAATTTATGATTTTTTCTCTAATCAAGACAAACAAAATCAAGGCTACCATGACCACATTGTTGATTTTTTTATTACATTCTGATTATTGTGTGAGAGTTTTTAATATTGTGAGAAAAACTGTATAAACTGTTTAAATCAAAATTACAGTGTTTTCATTACAATGTGTTCGTTCAGTCGTCGTGTGTGTGGGTTAGCACGCCCAGCACCTCTTTCACGCGCGCACGCTTTCGCCCGTGCGTGCGAGCGCATCCCTAATCACCCTAATCCTTACATCCTTTTGCCTGCTCTCCCCTTTTTTTTTCCTATTTCATCATCTTAACTTATAGTTTCCCTTCCTATTTCCGACCGACTTGCCCAACGCCCGTCTTCTCTCTCTTTCTTCTCTGGTTACTCTTCCAACTAAGTTACTGTGCGTATCGCTTTATTACTATTATTCGCCTTGTTTCTACAAATTTTCTACGCGCCTATTTCGCCTTTAAGTGTTCGCGCCTGTGACCTTTCACACTAATTGTGATAACCACGAAAGATCACATTTCCGCGTCTCCACCAGCAAGTGGATTCCTTGACTCGCCTACATCTCGTTGCTGGAGCTGCCACCTCGACGCTACGTCATCCACTTATCCGCATCCTGAATTTCTCGCCACCATTACGCCCTTGTACTCATACACATACACAACAAACACACACACCATATCTTCCTTCATCATTCACTTATCGCCTTTACCTTGGCCATATACGACCTTCACTCACCGCTATCCCAAGGTAAGTTTTACCTTTTTTCATTTGCATTCCTTATTTTATTTATTTATTCTCTTTTTTTATTTTATTTTCTTATAGGCGTACGTTCGCCACCGCGCCTTGGGTGTCTGTCGCTCAGACACAATGTGTTTTATTTTACTAGTGGAAATCGTTCGTTACAAAGTGTTAAGTAGAAGAGTTCGTAATATTAAAAAAGGGATAGTAAACAAGTTTACTTACCTTATTAAAACAATCTTAGACCAACCTAACCTCTATATAACAAACCTCATTGTAACAAAGTACTTGGTATAACAAATATTTACTAATCCCTTTCAGCTTTGTTATATCGAAGTTTCACTGTATTAGAAGGTCCTGGCAAATTTAGAAGGAAGTTTGGTTCTTCCAGAACCTCTCTTCAAATGAATTTTCCAGAAAAAATGTTTCAAATAAAAGTGATAAAGCTATACTTGTGTGAATATGCCAAGTTTAAACAAATTCGTTGAAAAATAAAAACAAAACAGCAATAAAAAACAAAATGAGCTTATAATAAAGTGAATCAATTTACTGACCGAAAAACTTCAAGTTTAGACTTTCTGCGAATTTTCATTTTGAATCTCTTCTATTCAAATATGCAGCGATTACACGAAGATACAGGAGAACAGCTAGATAGACTAATTTCTAAAAGAACCTTTTCGAATTCAGGGAACCTTAAAACATATATTTCCGATTAAAAACTCAATTTCTAAAATTGACGTTTTGCTTCCAAGGAATAAGAGAAAATAATTTATTGGTAAGAGTAATTACAAATAATTTGTAACTTCCAAATGGAATAATTTCTTCAAATTTGGAATTTAAACATGAGCAGTGTTTCATAATAACAAATATTTGATGAAACCGTACATTCTTCTCTCAATACTAGAAAGAAATCTAACTCCTCAACTCCTCCAGAAATCCTCTGAAAATAAATTTCTGTGGAAAATACAGCAAGCTTAATAAAAATCAAGAAAAAGTTGAAACATTTCTGAGTAAGTCACGTAAAACTAAAAAATTAGTCGAAAAAAATCAGTTGCATTTTCGGTTGAGAGGTTTTGGGACACAACAGATCCTCTTATGGTCTGTTATCCCAAAGTTAATATTAATTTTGAAATTTTCGGATTTTCTGATTTTTAAATTATGTAATCAGGGGACCTCAATATATGTATTTACACAGTAAATTAAAGTAAAAACACAATTTAGCGATCGATTATTAGCATGTTACTGTTCCGACAAAACGTTTTGTAGTTTCTTTCACGATTATCTTATATATATATTCTCATCCTGGACAACCTAATAGTTCATATGGTGGAACCCAAAATCCTTTCCGTCCAACAACTCCTATCACTCCAATCACCTTCACGAAGCCCCCGTGCCGCCATTCCTTCCTGGACGTCCCCTATCCACCTCTTGTTGGGCCTTCCTCGCTTCCTTCGTCCACTTGGCTTGTATTCTAACATTTTCCTCGGCCAAGGCTCATTACCCATTCTCTTTACATGACCGTACCAGAGCAATCTTCTGTACGGTAACTGAAATCCTCTGCATCTGATACGATCACAATTTGGTCATCCGCGAACTGTAGGTTGTACAGGCAACTACCTTCATTTATTTTTAACCCCATTCCATGGCACTTCCTCTGCCAGTCTCTTAATGCCTATTCAGTGAAGATATTAAAAAGGAGAGGAGAAAGGCAACACCCTTGTTTCAGACCTTTTGTAATGGGGAAAGCTAAGGAAATATCGGTTCCCAACTTTATTTATGTCTTCGCTCCATTATATAGGCTCTTAATAGCGCTTATTAGACGACCTATCTTATAAACAGAAAATGTTCCTTTCACACTAACTGTTTGGCAAAAAATCCATGGAAAACGCTTAAAATAAATACGTATTCATATCCTCCTTAATTTATCAGAATACACAAAATTCTGCCGTAGAAGCAAAGAAACTACCGATGTTCACTCTTTAAATTTATTCGCACATGCTTTGACAATACTTATACAAGTAGGACAATATTACTTACAATTCGCTCGCTGCAATTCAACCGAACTACTGACCGACGGTGTGGGAGATGGATTTTCTTCATAGTTTTTCGTAGTTCCATTGAATCTTTCTGTACAGTTTTTTTAAATTAACATAATTAATGTTAGTAGTACTTTTTAATTTAATAACTATCAATAATACAAAATAAATTTACCAAAATTTGTTTTGGCCGGTGATGCGGAATCAACATTTTTCTTTCTATTTCCAGCCAGTCCACAATCTGTAGAGACAGATGAAACATTTCCATCGGCAGTGCTATTATCAGAGGAATCTGTTCGTCCTTTTTTTTAATAAAAGAAAGAAATGAAAATAACTCATTAATTGCTACTTATGAAGAAAAAAGTAATCAACATAAGTATGTATAGTGATATGCACTGAACCCTACCAGACATCAAGTCCGGAACCATTAAATACGGTCTCTTCCCCACACCGGGTGGTTGTGTTAAACCGAGAAACTGTTCTTCTGCAGACAATACTCTGACAATAGCAGTTATTATAGTTTCTTCAGTCTGTAAGTTTAAAAAATCAAAGAGAAATTAGTTTATTTTGAGATATACAGATTAAACTGAATTTGAAGAAGAAATTTTGTAATTAATACAATTTATGAATTAATAATGGGAATGATTTCCATTAAAATTCGCACTTGTCGATTCGTGGTTCTTATTTATAATATAAATACGAAAACATGAAATCTGCACAGAAGGGATTCAGGAAGTACAAAAACCAGTACTCACATAAGTTAGTATTTTATTCGATCTTAGTTTCTTGGAAAGAAGTGAATGCCACTTGACTCTAAGCTGCAGGGCAAGCTGAGCAGCTTCTGAATCCGTTCTGAACGTAGCCCAGTCATCTACTTTTAACGTGGCCGTCTGATCAGGTCCTACATCTTCTTCTTCACTGTCAGAGCCTGCGCTCCCTTCCACTATCAATAAAAAATTCTTAAATTATAGCCTACAGAAACTGTTTCTCAAAAATAGAAAGATTAAGTATTTTTATGGCCATCAATGTTCGATTAAACTCCACCAATAAAAGAAGACTTTACCAAAGCCCAACAGCCCGCGAAGTTGTGATTACATTACTTATATCATGTGGATTATGAAATTTAATATTTTTGTTTTTTGCTTACGCTGAAAAGTAGAAGTGTTCACTCTATTTTTTTTGGGCAACCCCATATAAAGATGCTCTACGATGCCATGCATCATTATTTATCAATTGAAAACATCGAATATGGTCCGCGTTCATAATTTGTCCGGTATTACAAAGAGAGCACGCGGGAGAAGCTTTAATACTATTTTGTGTGCCTGTAAATAGGGGTGGCCTGTTAGGAGCCTGAAATTAGCAGTAGGTAATTACCTTTCTAGGCAAGTAATCTTTATTGAAATGTATTGTCCTGTTTTCTTATTTATTTCTTTTTTTGCTTGGCCAAAAGTAACAGGTTCATTTGGTTGTGGTACACAGTTCGCAGCTTCTTTGCTGCATTATCAGCTAGTTCATTGTCGTTTATGCCAGACTGGCCTGGGAACCCATTGGTAAACAATATGCCATCACTGATTGCTAAATGTTCTTTTTGTTCTATTTATCCACACACTTTCTCCAACTTCATAGGAATTCAGAGCCATGATTACTACCATTGAGTCAATAAATGAGAAAGCATTTTTGTACTATCACTTTAAGTTATTAAATGTAATGCTGCTTGATTTACAGCTTCATTTCTGATCAAAATTGGCTAGATTAAAAGTATCACTTAAGATTTCATTGCAGGAAAAACCTGCAGCTACAGTCTTGCTTCTTTGGGTTTGCCAGTTCTTCTTTATAAATATGGATCCAGTCTTGAGCTGGATAATCAGTTTCTATCCTTAAAATATATTATACATTTTAGTATGAAAGGACCGGAATCTCAATTTTTTTCCAGAGTTAGCGACCTAAGGGAGTTCGGTATCTCTAAATTCTTTCTTTCGTGGTTTTGTGCTTTGTAACAAGAATGCCACGAACATTTGTCATTCCAACGATCACAAAATGCAAGACACTTGGAAACAAAAACACTTTGCAGACAACATAATTAGACATACTTACAATGAGAATCTGACAAAGCATCAAATGGTATCTTGGAAGGACCGGCAAACACGGCCACAGTAATTGGCGAAACAATAGTTGCTGTACGGATATGGCACAATCGTCCGACTCTAGTCAATTCTTCAAACATTACCCAATCAGTTGGTAATCGTTCAACTAGATTTTGTTTACTTAAAGTACCGCCAGATTCATTCAACACAGAAGTTGTATGTACTTGTACTTTATGTTCTTTCCTATAGAATGCATACAGATTACATTAATTTATCTACGACTATTTAAAAACAAATTACGAGTAAAATTAAATTAAAAAATAAAATACATACACAGTCCTAAGTACTCCATGTTCTCGGTCTACACGTGCAATATTCGGATAAAGTCCACCGATAAGAGCAGCCTTTACTACGGCCCAATTATCTGAATTTGTGTTTACATATTTTATATCCAATGGACCTTTTGATTTAATAAAACCTGATGCTCTAAGCTGTGCCAAAACTTGTGCCCGAGTACCCATGATCATTTCCATTGCCGCACCATTAACAAGATTCTGAGCACAAAACTGCCTTTCCCGACATTGTTTTCTTGCTTCTTGCCAATTCTGTAATAATTAGAAATAAGTGTTATATTATAAAAAATCTGGTGTGAAACACTCACATAACTTTCTCCTTCTCAGTTTTCAAAATTGTAATTGACAAATTTTATAGTTAGTGTACCAAATTCAATGAAATTCGTCGAAAACTGAAAAAGCTGTTCAGTAAAAGCGCACTTCCGGTTTACTAATCTTCTTGAAACCGGAATTTTGGCCATCTATTAATTTCTAATTAATTCTGTTTGGATTGTAGAATTGTATAATCAACTACGATAGCACTTTAGAGAAAAACATAACCCTACCCCTCCCCCAAAGCCACCTTAAATAACTTTACCAGGAAAAATGTTTCAAATAAAAGTAGTAGCTCTTTATATATGTAGTTCACATTCCTAGTTTAAAGAAAATCGTTGGAGCCGTTTTCGAGAAAATACCAGAAAACTGAAAAATACCTTTTAGTAAAAACGCACTCCCGGTCTTCCGATTTTTCTCAAACTCGGAATTTCAACAACATATTTAATTCTAATTAATATTATTAAATGACAGAATTGTATAGTATTAGTACTCTAGAGGAAAACCTAACCCCACACCTCCCCCAAAAGTGCCCTTAAATGAATTTTTCCAGAGAAACTTTTAAAATAAAAGTTGTATTGTAACAGTTGACAGATTAATAACAAGTTTGATCAATATCGTTGGAGCCATTTTTGAAAATCGCAAGAAAGTGAAAAATACCATTCAGTAAACTGGTACTTCCAATCGAGGATGTCCTACTGTCGGATCCCAGGGTGATACTTAAAGGAATATCAAGTTTGAACTTTCTACGATTTTTCGTTTTTGAGCTATGCTGTTCACATACACATACACATACATACATTACATATACTACATACACACACAGGCCATTTTCTAAAAACCACTCTTCAGTTTAGTATGTCATACCATTATGCTCTATTAGCCTTACGCTACTCTTTCTCTTTCACTTGTATAACTATAAAGTCCTTGCAGATCTTTTACTCGTAGTAATATACCAGTGAAAAGTGAGTGTAGTTTAATTTACTTATTCTTATCCTCCCACAAAAATCCAATATATCCTTAATTTATTGTGATTGTAAATTGTTAGAGTAGGATATCTGCGGATAGGTTATCATTCCTGTTGGAAGGCTAGCGTATCTGCAGGGATATTGAAGAAGTGGCTAGTCCACATCTCAACACCAAAAAGGAGTTCAGTAACATAGAAAGAAGTAAATACCTGAAAAATTCTCAACAAAACCATATGATCACTAAAACTGCCGTTGGCGAATTTGGCTCTTTCAATAGCGCAACTTCTTTTTCTGTCATTGGCAGATGCCGGAACACAGAATACTTCCCTAAAAGAAATAGGTTTTTGTTATTTCTGTTTTATTTTTAATTGATAATATTAAGAGAAAAACTAAAGTAGCAAGTACCTATACGAAAGGCAACAAACAATGGTTAACACCGGATCCAGACATTTCAATACAACTGCATAAATCAACATTTTACCATATCTGGGTTCCACTGGAAAATCAACTAAATGATGTCCAAGATCAGTTAAATCTTCCCATGTATCCAGAGCGTCAATTGTCTAAAATAAAACAATTAAATAGACAATTAAAAGCGGGGTATAATAATTCCATAAATACAACTACGATCTTCAAGTACCTTAAGAAGACTGACAGCACTTCTGCTAACAACGCTTGATGGTGGATCAATTGCTCTTGATAGAAAATCAACAATGGATGTATTAGGTGGTGCTAATTGTTTGGAAAATAGGCACAGTTCCTGTAGAGAGATTACAGCAATAACATTTCATTAATAGTTTAAAAATAAAAACGCCATTATAAACAATATGAAGAAAAACAATTTTTCACCTGCAATGGTGTTCGCAATATTTCCGGAACAGGATTTGCAGCCATTGCATCAAATCTAATACTAGAATACATTCTATAACAAACACCAGACTGTGTCCGTCCAGCTCTACCTTTACGTTGTATGGCGCATGATTTAGAAATCCAAACAGTTGACAACTGGCTTACTCCAGTAACTGCATTATATGACTTCTAAACAAAAAGTAAAAAGAGAAAAGAGTATTTGTTATGATTACAATATATATTTGTCCAATCCAAAAATAAATATAGAAACAAAAAATGAAATAGTTCACCTCTTTAACTTTTCCAGAATCAATAACATAATGTACGTCATCAAGTGTTAAACTGGTTTCAGCTATATTTGTTGATAAGATAATTTTACGTGCGTTCAGTGGAGCTGGTTTGAAAACTAAACGTTGGTCACTTGTCTGAAATATAATGAGAAAAAAAAAATCTGGCATAGACATTCTCTTATTGCAATTTAACATAGTTATTATTGATAAATTTCCTTCAAATTTGGAATTTTGATTAATATTTTGCTGGCTACAATATTATATAGGTAGGAGAACCTAAACTACAATTATAAGATAAACGTGACATTCCAGCCCCCAGAACATCTAAAATCAATTTACTCAAATAAATGTTACAGGTAAAAGTGATAGGTCTATGTTTTTTGTAGTTAGTATCCAAGTTTAAAGGAACTCGTTAGTGTCTTCAACAGGAAAAGCGCAAAAACAAAAAAAAGGTCATGAAAAACACTCTTGTGGTCTCAAAGAACAAAATAAAAATTACCTGCATGTTGCTGTGAAGCATTAACAAAATCATCTTAGTTTTATGACTTAATCTTGCGACATCATTCAATAGTAATTCTTTTAAATTTATTATATCTTCATAACCGGGAAGAAATACAAGTATTGCTCCTGTAGAAAATAATGTGTAAATCATACAAGTTGGACATATGCATAGGTACAAATAACCTAAAAAAAAATTGTTTTTAATGTTAACTACCTCTATTGTTACTTTCAAGATGAATACTAGATATAAGTGCTACAATTAGTTTATAATCAACTCTACTGTCATTAACAGTACTGTGATACAGTTCTAACAGTTCTTTATCTATTTCACTAAGTCTTTTATCACAAGCAAGTTCCATCGGAGTACATGTTGTATTCTGTTCAAATGTCAGCCTATAATTATTATTTATTTCAGTTTTATTTTTTAACAGATAAATGTATGTGTAAACAGAAAAATATAATCAGGAATATATATATATAATTACGTATATGATTCGATAGTATCGCTTATCTCTTGTCTGTTCAACAATTTAGCCCAATCCAAGGCTGTATAATCATTGGAAGCCCTGGCAGTTACACTAGCTCCCAGCGATAGCAGTCGCTCGACAACTTCCAGAGTACCACGCGCAGCAGCCACCATTAATGCTGTAACGCCAGTCTCTGAGTGCTAAAAATCAATTATTTTTAGATAGGTTTTTTTTTAAAAAAAAGAAGAAAAAAAAGAGAATAAAACAGGATTAAAAGAAAATAATTGTTAAAAAAAATTAAAAATCCTGACTCCATACCTGATAATCAACGGGTACATTTTCTGATTGTATTAGATATAATACTTGGAAGAAATGATTTTCAGTACCGTAAGCCCAGGCTTCACTTAAAGCAACATCCATTTCCTTATGTCCAGCATTGTTACTGGGGCAATTATTATTGTTGTTGTTACCATTCTAAAATTGAAAAAATTGCATATAGTAAATACAAACTGCTTGCATAGTTATGCAATTCTATTAATATTTATTATTATTATTATTATTATTACTAAACCTGTGCAGCAGTTTTGGTTGAAGTAGCCGTAACTTCTGCATTAGAGCCCTTAGTAACAGCATGAGTCCATCGATCTAAGGCGGCTGCCTGCTCTTTCCGTTTATCTAACTGTTTTCTCAATTTTTCCATTTCAGAACTCATATAGCCGGTTCTTTAATTCAAGAAACATTAAAAAAATTATTTCAATATGAAAATAATGAGCGTATAAAGAAAGAACGCTTTCTGCAACTGAAGTTGCTCAATAGAGGCGGCTGATATCTAATGATGGAAGCTAAGCCCTAGGCCTTCCATGCGACGTTACCACTGTAAAGCAAGTATTCTTGATCGTGTAAAATTTTAAAATCAGGGAATGCTGCGTACGAAAAAATGTTTTAGCGAATATTTTTGTACAGAATATCTCAAAAATCTTTTTCGTCACGATTTTCTTCGAAAACGACTGCGATTATCTTTAAACTTCACATCCTCTCTTGTTGGCCTATCACGTATCTGAAATATTTTACTGGGGAAATTGATTTTTTTTCGTGAGGTTCTGGGAGAGCTACGATAATTTTACAGCTTTATGATTTGTTTTAAAGTACTATTTTCAAAATATCATAAGATTTTCTAAGTATATACTACAAAGAAGAATTAAATATGTTTAGAGAACACCAAATTTAAAAAAAAGTGATCAACCGGGAATGCGAATTTTCAGAATGGGCTTTAGCATTTTTCTCTAAAACTGATCCAATGATTTTTCAAAACTTATGGTTTATATATACACTGGTCATAAAAAATATTTTTTTACTTTTATTTGATACGTTTTCCAGAAAAATTATTTCAAATAAGGTGAGACTTCCGGCTTCTCTTAATGATGCCAATCAATCTAATTACATTCTACCAGCTGTTGGGAATTTTTGAAAGTATAAACATTGGGTAAATTTTCGGCTTTTAAGAAAATTTATCAATCACAGTGAATGTAAGTGCTTTTAAATCAGTGTTTTTAGTTACTATTTAAGGGAATGTTGAATAAAACTGTTGCTAAAGATAAATCTTTATTTTAAGAAGAGTATTTTATTAAAAAGTGACTCTAATATCGTAATCTCTGAATAAAATAACTGCGAAACTGTTTACTTATTTTACTGACTATAGTCAATTAGGCGAATATAATAAGACTATTAGGAAACTGTGTCCAAAGAATAACAAAAAGAATTCTGAAGGTGACAAAAACTATAGTGAAACTGCAGTTTTCTCAAAGTTTGATGCTAACTTTGAATGTATCAATGTCAATCGCTCTTTACAAAAATACTTGTCGCCGTTGTTTTTTTCTAGAAGTGCTCTGTATTTAATCAGTATATGAGGATACTTTAAAATTACTATTGTACCTAAACATTTTATCTACTATTGTCCTGTTTGATTGAGACAATGAAGTAGTAGCACTTTGTAACTTACTGTTTGAGAATATCTTCCAAATAATATTCTGTAACTTCAAACTGCTTTCCAGGAACTAGAAACAATGTTATTGATTATGTAATTGAATACAATGAATTTTTTAAAAACATAAATGAAAAAGTATTATTAACCTGTAATAATAGGGCAATTGTTGAAATACGCAGAATAATGACTAGCATCCAAAGTGGCAGACATTAGTACTAGTCTTAATGATCTAAATTTTGTTAAAGCTTCTCTTAATACGATTAGTGTAAAATCAGTCAGTCTGTCCCTCTCATGAACTTCATCCACGATTATATGTGTAACAGATGCTAACATACTTTCGCCTGACATTAATGTACGAAGTAATACACCACTTGTACAGTACATTAATACAGTATAAGGAGTCACCCTATAAAAAAAAATATTTTATTATTTGTGTATCTTAACAATAGGCAACACTGTTTGTTTTTTTAGAGGGAATAGTGAGCAATGTTTAAGTGAAAGGAGAGATAGAGAAATTATTGTATGCTTTATTACTTTCTCTTACTTCTAGTAAGAGGAAGTATTGTAACCGTGTCAAATTTTCGATATCGAGTTTTCACCGGAAATATCCGTTTTGAGATCCCCTGAGTCCAAAAAAGTGGTTTTTAGCAAATGGTGTGTGTGTGTGTGTGTGTGTGTGTATATAAGTGAACAGCATAGCTCAATAACGAAAAATCGCAGAAAGTTGAAACTTGATATTCAGTTTAGGTATCACCATGGGATCTGACTGTACGTTATCTGCCTAAATTCCTCAACCGGAAGTACCACTTTACAAGTTGCGTATGTCTCAGTTTGTTTACTTTTTTGCGTATGTCTCACTAATGGCTCCGACGATTTTTTTCAAACTTGATATATCAACTACACATCTAAAGAGCTACAACTTTTATTTCAAACATTTCTCCAGGAAAGTTCATTTAAGGGTAGTTTTGGGGGTGGGGTGGGGCTAGGTTTTCATCGAAAGTGCTATTTCAGTTTATTAGACAGTTCTGTCTAATAAAAGTTATTAATTTAAAAAAAATAAATTATAAATTAATAAATTTAAATATTAAATTAAAAGTCTAATAATTTTTTCTATGGGTTTGTGCGTTGTCTTGAGTATAATTTTGAGAATTATTTGTATTATCTTAAATCTGTTTAAATTAAATGTAATTGAGTTTTGTGTTAAACTTAAATAAAAGCTTGTGTAAAACTGATTCCTAAGTAAAGGCGTATTTACATATGTGTTTGTGAAAATATTTTTAGTTTCATTTTCCTGTTGTTTATCCGAATACCTTCTCAAAAGCAGTGGATTATTCAGGTAAGAAAATACAAGTAAAAATGAAATAAAAGTTAACACCTTCTCAGAAGTGGGATAAATAGATGAATATGGAGTTTGATGACTGACTGGAAGTCGTTCTAGGCATGAACGCGGGGTTTACGTGGCAGCATAGTGAACCCGCATTAAGAGGACTTATCCAAGATTTACAAAAAAACTCCGGTGAATAAAGATCAAAAATCCCGAAGAAGCGAAATCAAAAATTCGTGAGTAAAAACGTATTGCTCTACCATAGACAAGGAGAATCGAGAAATGGGCTGGAGGTACCGAAGCCTATGAGAAGGGCAATCTTTGTTCCAGGACCTGGCAGGTCATTTTTCCGTAGATAGTGTTGCGTCGTCTTGGCAGATTGTGTCTGTATTGGTAACTTCCACGCGCGCCCGCGTCCTTCGGCCAGACATCCTGTTTCTCCCATTTTTAATTCTCTCCCGTCAATTCTCTGGCGCGTTCGCGCCTTCTCTCGCGTCTCCGGACGTTGGTTTCCCCTCCACAGTCACCCCTTTTTCCTCGGTTCTCGTGCGTATATGTGTATTGTTCTCTGCGTCATCATTTACTGCCTCATCATCAAATTTCACCGACTCCAAGGGTGGTATTGCGTTTACAGCACAGGTCTTTCATCTCTGCCTCCAACCAGCTTCCGAGAGGTCTTATTCGCATCAACGAACGCATGCTTCCGTACCGTTTCATTCACCAATTACCTTTCTCGCAACTTCCATTCATACTCACCCATACACGAACATATTTACACATACACATAGCCTCCTTTATACCTTTTTACGCTTCCTAGCGTCTTTCACAGCTTCTCCGGCTTAACATACGCTCCTCATTCATCATAACCGTATCTTCAAGGTAAGCCAATTAAACTTTATTGCCTTTGTTAACTTTCATAATTGTGTGCTTCATTGAGCCCTCTAACGCTTCCGAGTTCACGCCTACGCTTGTACAGATAGGATAGTAAGTAACATTACCAAACGTTACTATTTTCCATGAATGCGACACTTTGGGGGTTTCACGTGAGGACATGCCCAGCGTGGATTGTATAAAAGTCACAGAGGGTAGAACCTGGAAAACTGCAATCAATCCCATCGGGTAGACGACCCTTCTGCGTACAACATTTGGATCATATTAGTCCTTTGATAAAGAGTTTTGGAGGTAACAGTTATATTCTTGTGATAATTGATAATCACCAAATATACGAAGTTATTCGTTTTAATGTTTGGATTTGCTTCTAAGATAGGGACGAACGAGAGATTTACTTCACTGGCGCTTGAAGTATGTAGTGTGAAGAATAAAGTGTGCATAGTGTGATTTCAGTCCGCCATCCCCAAGCTAACGGTCAGATGGAAAGAGTAAACGCAACTTCGATACCAGTAACCCAAGCTTCTGCGAAGAACGAGAGGGACCTCAGTCTAGATGGAGAAAAATGCCATTTAAATAATGCCGAAAATGCTACTACTAGACAAACCCCAATTGAGACATTGTTGGGATTCCGACCGACATTTATCGATGGAGCACTGAAGGCCGTAACGCACCCAGAAGAATCGACTAGACATAATCCTCATTCTCCAAGAGAAAGCTTGGGAAAGGATTAAAGTGGAACAATAGAGACAGAAAGCGATACATAATAAGCATCGTACAATGTTAGTGTGCCATATAGGTGAAGTTGTTTGTGCGCTTCTAGGATGGCCGTGTGTAACCTCTTTAACAGAAGGGGAACAAAGTTTGGTTTTTTGGAGGAGATGGTAAGTACACAGTGTACAATATATAAGTGAACGAAGAGGCAGAGAGATTATTGGGAGTTTTTTCTAAGATTTTGTACGTTTATTAAGTATAGTTTTGAAAAGTTATTTCTATTATCTTGAGTTTTGTGTTAAAAAAAATAAAAATAATAATTGAAAAATAGAAATTAAATAAATGCTTGTATAAAACTGGAACATAACAATTCGGTGTTTGTGAACATATTTCTAGAGAGAGAGAAACACTTTATTTGTAAAGAATTGTCAGTGGGGCTGCTCGACAACGTCAAGTTGCTAACACACAGGTTACCAATCAATCGAACTGACATAAACAAAGAAAGAGAAAACAATACATTATTACACAGATTAAATCATGAAACAGATAATTTTGTTTTGTTATTGTTTTCCACTTTTCGACAACAGACGTGTGTGCGCAAAGTCTAACTGTAGATGATTTCTTTATGTATGCGAATATTTGTCATTATTCGCATACCTTCTCAAAAGAAATGGAGTATCGAGGTAAGAAATAATAAAATAAAATTAAAGTTAATATTTTAATGAATTAGCAGTAGACCAAAATTTCTTGAACCCTGAAATGAGTGAGTTTTAAGCCGTGCACATTCATAGTCAAGATATAATTTGAAGTAAGATGTGAAAAGTTATTATTATTGTTTTATATTATTTCATATAAACAATGTAGGTAAACTTTCGTGACAGGAAGTAACCTAAGTAGTTATGGATTTATCTTTACAGTCAAATCCCTCTATACAGCTCTAAGTCCGCCATCAGTATTTGAAACATTAATATAGTCTTATTTTTCGTATTCTATGGCACAAAATCGTCCATAATTCTTTTAATTACAGAGGGTCAAGAACGTTTGGTCAACCTATAACTAATTACAAATCTGAACTCACTTTCCTTCAAGTCGAATTTGATATCCAACAGTTTGGCCAACTTTCTCTCCTCTTTCAATTGCAACTCTTTCACTCACAGATACTGCTGAAATTCTACGTGGTTGAGAGCAAATAATCCTGCACGGTCTACCAGATCTTTCATGCCATTCCATGACATATTGAGGAACCTAATTAAAAACAGCGAAAAATAACTGCAGCAAAATTCATTTCAAACTGCTATAAGAAAAAAAATTAAGTCGTTAAAAAGTGAAAAGTACTTGTGTAGTTTTTCCACAGCCAGTGAGGCCAGAGATAATAGTAACTTGACTTTCGTTGATTGTTTGAACTATGTTTTCGGAAAAGGCATATATGGGCAAAGAAGCTCGAAACTGTGCTAAAGCTTTACTACTGGCAGGTGGCGGTACTTGAGGACTTCCACTGCACAATCGGCCCAGTGCGCGACTATTTTCCTTACCTGAAAAGAAGTAAACAGAATATGCAACTAAATATAACTCAGGGATTATATTTGCAATAAGAGGAGGTAAGCGGTCGTGTCAACTTTCGAAATTGAGTGTTAACCGGAAATACATGTTTTGTAGAACCTCTGAAATGAAAAAAAAGTTGTTAGCAAATGACCTATGTGTGTGTGTGTGTAAGTATGTGTGAACAAAATAACTCAAAAACGAAGAAAAACAAACAAGTGTGCACAAACTTGATATTCCGTTAAGAATCCCCTGGGAACAGATCATTAAGGTTTGGTCAAAATCCGTCAATCAAAAGACGGAATGGAGAGTTTCCATGAAAACGGGTGTTCTTTAGAATATATATTGAATTAAAGTAACATACGTTTCTACTTTCGAATAATACTTGTTTTTGAGTTGAGACCGCGTCAACACTTTGCTAAACCAACGTTTCGCCCATATTGCAATAAGCCACTTCAGGTCGTTACACCCTGAAAGCTAATGGAGCACCATTAGCAATAAGAGGAGGTAAACGGTCGTGTCAACTTTCGAAATTGAGTGTTAACCGAAAATACATGTTTTGTAGAACCCCTGAAATGAAAAAAAAGTTGTTAGCAAATGACCTATATGTGTGTGTAGTATGGTTTCACCGGTTTCTAGCTAACCACTGACTCGGTCTCAACCCGGAAACTCAAGTGGTTTTCATGAAAATGGCCGGAAACCTAAAAGATCATTCCCACTTTTATTTGAAACAATTTTTCTGAAAATTTAGTGGAATTTTGGGGAAGCTAAGATGTCAGGCTTCCCACAAAATCGCTTTAATATAAGGCTTACTAAGTATATAATGTTAAGAGCATCTTTAGAGATATCTTTTGCATTCGCAATTATTCATTCCACTCCTCCCTCCAAATGTATAATTTTTACCATCCTGATACACGTCTTTGCAGCGTTCCACCGGTGGTAAACAGTCTTGGCGTTCACGAGTTGTAACCGGATGTTTAGACAGAAGACTTAATAAAAGGGTTCTTGAAGTTGACGTGAGATTCATTGTTGCATCTTTCTGCATAATAGCTGATCCTTCCCTCTTGTAAATTGTTAAATAACGTGTACTGCCTTTCCTATAGTAAAGAAGAGAGTTTTGAACACTTTTATATTTAAAACTCATGATATTAAAAGTAATTTACATTTCAAAATAATTTTAATATTAGTTACCCTCTGCTTTTTGATTTGAGACCATATTTCCTTGCTTCCATGTGAACATAGGCCCTTTCTAGAGCAGTGAGTGAGCTTGGATATTCCCATTCTGAAATATAAAAATCACATTCATTTCCCAGTATTGTAAATTTATTCAAATAAATTTTATGAAAATGCTATAGCCCCTTCCTACGCTATCAAGATTTTTTGAGTGTGCTATTTACAAAATAGCAATATTCAACTGATGAAGATTAACCCAGCTGAGTAATCTGACAAGATGTTAGACGAAAAAAGATTTTTTTTTACCTCTTTATCTCTATGTATCATACAAATTAACTATTTTTTTAATTACTAATACGCGCAATTGGATCTCGCGGAAAGTTTCCCATAGTTGTTAGAATAAAAGAATAAGCATAAGAATTAACGAGTAATCAAAATCACATTTATGAACTGAAACTTCGTATTCGATCAACTTTACACAAAATGTACAATTTTGTTAAAACATGTTGAAAATTCACTAATGCGCTCTTAAAATCTGCCGACTTCCAAGCTCATTAAGAAAATGAAATTAGAAAAATAGTTTTTAAAAAGAGATTCTCTTGACGAAGTGCCCCAGTTTGTGTTTATACGTAGGTCATATAAATGTTTCAATTAATTGTTTAGAAACAATTACTTAGCTCTTGTAATGAAAATACTAGGAAATAAATAGATATATTGTTTCAATCCTAGTACCAATTTCGTATGAATCTTATAATTTAATATTTTTGATCTTACCTTTTAAATCTTCATTAGTTATAAATTTCTTAATCGTTACTTCTATTGCTATACGAACTGCTTCTCCCACTTTAGGTGTTTTATTTTTATTTTTATTTCTAGGAGGCATAATGTATGTTGCACATGAATTGTTAAAAACAAAACAAATGTAACCAATTAGAACAAGTAAACCAAAAATGTCATTTCTCCCGACAGCAGGTTAAAACTACTAACTATTCTGCGTTTGAACACTGGCCGGGGACTGCCACTCCCAAATGACAATTTATCGAACATCTTACAGAATGATCGATACATATCTATCTATTCAATAACTATCTACTACCTTATGGAAGGTTCTCAAACAATTTGATTAGTTAAGAGATTAGATAAGTTGGTGAATACTTCAAATTCAGAAAACAACTTTATTTCTGAACTATTAGTTTCGAATTGATTAGATCATTTTCAAGTTGTTCTGTGAATTTGAACTGATTTTTTAATTCAACACTCCATTGAAATTTAGTGTAGTTTGTGTTAAACCTCGATATTTATTCTTGGAGTTCGGCCATGGAAGAGGTTTTATTTTTCCTTTCTTTGACTTGGTGGAGACATAAAAAATTTAAAACTGGAAACTTTTTTTCAGATAGCTATTTAATGTCGCTCGTTATTGTTGGGATATACATACATATGTATACATTATTGGACAAATTCATGTTTAGAACATCGATTCCATAAGTTTTTTCCAAATATGCATCGATTTTATGGTTCCACCTCTCTTCTAAATACTTTTACATCCACATACACATACTACCTCAGCAAAACAGTACTAAATCACGGATAGTATCATAATATTGTACTATCGTAATCTGTGTCTGTTGTCAGTCTTGATAATCAGGAGTAACGAAAACAGGATAATGAGGAAACAGAGTGGCAAGTCGTGACTATCTCCTTTTTTTTGACCATGAATAATTCAATTAAATCTATCCTTGAGCCTAATTTAGTTCTAAACCATGCCTTTTTATAGTTATATATTTACATGTTTAAAGTGAAATAGATTTTTTGATGATAAATTTGATGTTTTGAATGAATTTTTGAAGCTTCGCATCTCATAGGTATTTATCATATATTATACTTAGATGATTTATTTCATCATAAAATTAAACAGTTTATGCTGGTTATTATTAAAATGAATTTGTTCTTTGTTCCAAAATTGAGAAATCGCACAAAAGTACGATGTTTAAAATATGGACCCATATGTGGAACATGAACAAGGACCGTCATCCTTGGAATCAGAATATGATGATTATCTTGCTTTATCAGATGTTGAAATCGGATCACCTACAACAGAACATGCTGAAAGAGTGACAGGTATTTGAAATAATACGCAAAGAAATTATTTAATCCTATTTGATTGAATTTTTACTTTGTAATGGTGATCTCTATGCTTTATTAGAACCACTACGATATCTCCCTTTTGTGACAGTCCATAAAACACCTGTAAAATTTAAATCTCCTCAACGGAAAGTATTTATACCTGGACAGGAAGTAGAAGTTACTATCACTGGTTATGAAAGAAGTGTCACTACACATTTATTGAATCCAAATTTGTAATAAAAATTATTATTTGGTGTGATATTTCATTTTTTACGTGTTTTTAATCAATTAAAACGGACTTTTTTAATTTAGATATACAATTGAGCTGAAACATGGGGACTTTCAGTGGGAGATTAAAAGACGCTATAAAGATATTTTGCATTTACATCAGCAATTAAAGCTATATAGAGCAAGTTTAAATATCCCTTTTCCCTCAAAATCCCATAAGGAACGTAGATCGAGCTTTAAAAATGAAACAAATAAGGGAAAAACGGCTGATTCCAAAGGTTTGGCAAGGTAATGTACTATCTTTAATACTCTCGAGAAAAAATAGAACAAAATGTTAAAAAAAAATACAATTTCTTTGTTCAGATTTCCAGCAAAACCGGAAGCACTTGTGCCATATGAAGAAGTGGAACACAGAGCACGGCAGCTGGAAGATTATCTTAGAAATATATTGAAAATAAATGTTTATAGACATCATTATGAAACTGTAAGTGCATTATTAACTTTTTTTAATTCGTTATATTAGTCTTCATTGATTGCGCAATAACTTGTTTATGTATTCAACAAATGCTTGTTAGGAATTCACCATACATCTTTTAAAGGAAGAATATTCAATGCCATTTCTTACCAACCACTAAAAACCAACAAGACAATAAAAAAGTTGGCTGCTTAATTTTTAGAACGGTTTTTATTATTCATGTCGTCCGCAAAATGTTATTTATATTTTTAAGTGATTATATTTGATTCTATATTGTTTATATATTCTATATTTTCGGACAGCTTGAACCCTTCTTTAATTAAGGTCTTAGTTGATTAAATGACGTTAAAGTCTGTTGCTTGGTAACCATAATAAAAAAAACAGAATTCTATCAAAGAACAGTCTTAACCGGACTTTGCCGTTTGAACAATGTTAGTTAATAAACAAAATTATTTCCACCTTTTATATTAATTTCGATGCAACCCTCTTTCTTGTAGTGCTTATGAAGAACTTCTCAGGCCTGTACGTTAATATGATTATAATAATAATGAAATATTTATCTACAGTACAGGAAGTGTGATGGAAATGCCGTGAGAGTTGGATCCTCGCCGCAGCAAATAAAAGTTTATAAGCTGTAAATAAGCAGCCTGCCAAAAAAAAGTTTTCTTTTATATTTTTTAAAATCATAAAACTTAATCATAGGTTTTGAACATTTACATCCATCCTGTATTATAATTTATTTATTGCTGATCATACCTAGCTGACGCTGGAGAGGTATTATGACTTTTAATAATTGGTGGGGAATGAAATAAAAAATCCAAATGGCCTACATTTTCTTCTTTTTCCTTGAATAATGTTTGATAGTTATCTCGATGCAGAAATCATCTTCCTCAAAGAAGTTTCTATAATCAAATGTTTATGGCTTGATTAAAGTTACAATTTTGAATGTTTTCTTCTAATAATTTAGTTTAACTTTATTAGTAATATGAATATATTTTTGTCTTTTAGGCCAGTTTTTTTGAAGTAAGTGAATTTTCTTTTGTGGGAGCACTAGGTAGCAAAGGCAAAGAAGGTTTAATAGAGAAAAGAACTCGTAGCGCTTATCCAGGAAGTACTGGCTGCAATTTTTTTGGCTGCTTGGATAGTGGACTTTGTGTAAGGTATTATATCGACTTAAAATCTGTGCACTAAGTATTAGGAAAGAATATTTAAGGAGGAGGATCGGATATTTTTGATTAAGATAAGCTGAAAAAGTTGATTATTGTATATTAGTTTTTTTTAATATTTTATTTTAATAATTTGAGCATTAACAGCAATTTGCTAAAATATTTCTCTTACTTCTATATTTAATTAAATATACTGACAATGAAGTCTTATCAATTAAAAAAACAAATTTTGCTCATAGACAACTAAGTGAAATCTATGAGCAAGAGTGTGCAAATTAAAAATAGGAATATTATTGATTTTTAGTACTTACAGAATATGACGTCCGGAAATGCCAATTCCATTGATGGTGGTACGTTAAAATGTGCATATAAAATCGCTACTGATATGCCTGGCAAATCATATTAAAGTAGCCACCATTTGGTCGCAATAATTATGGCCAGTCCCCCATATTAAGCATATTTGACTCGGAAACTTTTAGGCATTTCTTCCACGATTCCAACTTTTTCTAAAGTTTGAAGTTAATAAGAGAATTGCGATCGTGTCAAATTTTTCGAAATTGAGTTTTCACCGGAAATTCATGTTTTGAGGCCTCTGAATAAGAAAAAATGTTTTTAGCGAGCGTGTGTGATGTTTGAAAAAAATCTCAAAAACGAAAAATCGCCTATAAATCAAACTTGGTGTTCCGATTAGGTAGTACCAACGCATCTGACATGAAGGTTTTGGGCAAAATGCACCAACCTGCAATGCGAGTTTACAGATTTTTGTTGTTGTTGTTACCTGTCTCCTCACTACCTCGATCATGTTAGGACAAATGAGTGAATATTTTCTGTTAACTAGTAAGAGAAAGTCGTGTGAGTGTTTCACATCAGATTTTTTGTATATACAAAATATCATCATTCCTAAGTATGGTGTTATAATCTCTCACCTATATTTTTATTTATTTATTTATTTTTCCAGATGCCATTATATCTGCGGAGATTTGTGTGCATCATGGCGCACAAGATGGCTTATTGTCAAAGATAGTTTTGTTGCCTATATAAGACCTAAAGATGGTCATATAAAAGCAGTTGTTCTGCTTGATCATGGTTTTGATGTCTCATCTGGTGTCTTCTCTACTGGTTTAATTAGAGGTCTTCATATTTGTAACCTATCAAGGTTAATTTTATTTATTTATTTTTTTGTTTTTAATTGCTTCTATTTTTATTTGTTCTAATTATTATTATTTTCAAGGCAAATCATAGTGAGCTGTCCAACAAGAAGAGTGGCTCAAGAATGGCAATCTTTTATAAAGGAAACTGTAAGAAAAAAAGGTATTTTGAAATTTATTAGTTTCATCGTTACATTTCTTAGTAGATTGTATAAGATGATAGAAGATTTCATAAAAAAAAAAAAAAAAAAATGTTAACAGGAAGTGATTTTACCCAGAGAAATCGATATTTTTCCTTTACACCAGTTAGAACAATGGTATCATCAGCATGGTTTGTAGATGGAAGAGCTTATATGTCTGCGGTTGCCGTAGCTTTAGAACAAGCTACACAAGAGATATTTATTGCCGACTGGTGGCTTAGCCCTGAAATACATATGAAGAGACCTGCATTAGAAGGAGACTATTGGCGTCTTGATACCATACTCAAAAGGAAAGCTGTTAGTTTACACAATTGTTTTTTTCTCTGATATTTAATACTATAAGGACCAGCTTTTCTTCAGTTCTTTCCAGATATGGTAGCTTTTTCTTTTAGATAGATCACTGAAACCACATAAAAATAATAAATATAACCACATAAAAAATAATAAATATTCTACTTTATAGAGATATTTGATTTGTACAATTGCTTGGAGTTCAGATGAACTGTAGTTCTCATTTAGAATTCCAAATGCACTTATTTACCTCCTCCCGCATATTCTGACGCCGTTATCCCACACATAAAGGTTTCAGAAAAAAACTGATATTTATTGCATTAATTACCTCCATATTTATCTTTCTATATTTAATGTCCAATAACGAAGTATATTTTATATTTTGCAGGATCAAGGTGTCAAAGTGTTTGTACTCTTATATAAAGAAGTAGAAATGGCTATTGGTATAAACAGCTATTATAGTAAGCAACGATTATCCAGCGCAAATCCAGAAAATATTAAGGTATGTTAAACTTACAATAATTGAAAGTATTAGTTTGGGAATAGTTCGCTGACAGTTTGAACTTCTCTTTGCCGGAGAACAGCTTATTCGATGCCAGGTATTTTAAGGTTTTAAAAGAGTTTTGGACATCTTAACTGGACAATAATCTTAATTGGATCTTTACCCTTCTGCTACATTTCAGAGTGCCATATCAGTCAGTCATTACATATGGATGCCTGGAAATCTCAACTATAAATGAAAGAACTAAGTTTAGGGAGAATAAAATACTGTGTGTGTAAACTGATTTTCCTACTGCAAGTCTGTGTTTATCGAGAAATCCTGGAAGTGGATGAGCATCCGAAATTGGTGGAAATTGAAAACGGCACTTCCATCGGATAGAGGATAGAGATGGCAAAATTCCATAACGTCTCTTTATTGTCTGTTTATTATTATTGTCTGCGAGGCAGACATGACCATTGAACGCATATTCCAATACATAGCTCTCAGCTTACAAATATCAGACAACAGCTATTAAACAAGGTTCATCTTAAAGAGTGTTCCTAAAAGAATGGCAGAATTGCTGACAGCTGGCGTATGGTAAATAAAATAAAAAATTGTTAATCTGAAGGGCTTGTTCCATTTTGCAAGCGGTTCGTGCGAAAAGAAAGAGTATTATCCAAAAACTGAGCGGGAGAATCTCACCTTCCTACAACTGATCGGTGAGAGTGAAGGATTGGAGAGTTTGGTTTCTACAAATGAGAACTGTATATTCATAAGGGGATCGCGGTAGATTAGTCTGTCTAGATTTTGAAAGATTTCCCCAGTTACCACATTAGACATAAAATGAAGTACTTATTTATAATTTACAGGTTTTGCGTCATCCAGATCATGCTAAAGCGGGAGTATTTTTTTGGGCACATCATGAGAAAATGGTGGTGATAGATCAAAGTATCGCTTTTGTTGGTGGTATTGATTTGTGTTATGGCCGTTGGGATGATCATCTGCACAAGTAATTTGTTTCTAATGATGTAATCAATTACCTGTTTTTTTTTAAGTGTCCTGATGTATATTAAACCTAATATGGTCTAAAACCAAATTTAGGTTAACAGATTTAGGAAGCATGGTGGAAAATAATAAAGGAATCGGATCATTTTTATCCCTGGCTCGGACATCCAATATGGCAGTTGCAAAAAAGTAAGAATAAACAATATTTTACTCGAAAAAGTAATAATTTTTTAAATCATTTCTATAAAAAAAATCGACGATATTAAAAATTTTCTTAAAATTTGTAGGAATCAAGATGGTGAAAAAACCACAAATGGAGAAAGTTTCAATAGTGATTTCGTCTTGCAGCCATCTCCGGAAAATATAAAATGTAATACACCTGAAATGGAAAGGAAAAGTTTATTTGATACGGTGAGTTTCAATTTATGAAAAGTTTTCTTTGTACTGGATCATGAATGAGAGTGCTAACTAAACACGTTGTGATAAAACTGCGCAAACGCAATATCTAAATATTGATAGTGAATCGTCTCAAAACGTTCTTGGGTGTTTTATTACAATACATTATTTCCTAAACCGTTTGGAAACAAGTATATTTTATTTCTAGCTGCTCAACAATATTTTCTACTTTATCCTTTTTTGTTCCTGGGATGTATCGGAATTATCTGTCTTTAGATGTATCCCGAGTCCTGTGTTCCAGTGGTAGACTAATAGGTTTTTTGGGCATACCTACCCTATCGAGTGCTTTGTTGTGTCAGAATGCTGTTGGTTCTGAAAAGGTCAGACGATACGTCTCATGAAATAAATACTAGCACATCCATACTGCCGCACTACATTTTGTATATAGTGCATTTGAATCCGAGCAGCGAACTTAATATTTCTTCCCGTTTCAAGAAACAACACTGGATTTGACAGTTGTAATAGCTCACTTGCTTGGTTAAAATTGTCCAGTAGTGTTATAATCTCTCCACCTGAGTCAGGCTTTTTTCTGCTGTGGTTAGGTCCGAATGCTGGATAATATCTGGGAATCCGGTTAGAACCAAGAAAAAGAAACTTACTACAACGATAAAATCTTAGATTTTTGTCCCTTCTTCACTCTGACTTATTCTTAGGCAACATACTGTGGATGCTTCTAGGCTTGGTACATAGAATCCACCTCATGATTCTATATTGGTTGCTCTTTCCTCTACGGCAAAGCTTCCCTGGAAAAGACTTGAAGTAAATCCCATAACTTACCGGGTTATCTGAGACTGTCATATAGGTATTACCATTTTTCCGAAGTGTATCTAAACATCTCACTTTTTTCCATCCAGTCCGATTGGAATGTATTTTTCTGTGACTATGGAGACTTCTTATCAAAATTGAAAAGAAATTCCAGACATCTTTTCTCTGCCACATTATTATTCATTTCTAATGCGTGCAATGTGTGAAATTAATGCAGAACTGAAACTATTAAAAATTTCTATTGTTTAAGTGATTACTGATTTCACTTTGTACTTTCTATTCAGTTTTATTTTCAAATGTTTATGGTCTTATAGTCTGTTCTGTTTATGGTTATTCTGTTCGAATATTTAGATTCAGTGTTTTCCGTTATGTAGGTCAGATCTCGCGGTCGAGAATTGATGAATTTCTGGAGTTTCAGTTCAGAAGAGGATACGGAAGAAGTTGACAATAAAGATGATGATAAAAGTACTAGAGAAATGCTAGATAAAGAAAGAGAAATAGTTAGTTTAGAACCATTCGAGAGGTTAGTTTAATAGAACTCTTACTGTGAGGTTCACTTTGAATCAATTTTTAAATATAGTTTTTTAAAATTAAAAATTACTAATTATATTCAGTAAGTAATAACATTCTGCAGTACGCTTCCTGCTCACGACACGTTGGAAGATCTACAAAGAGTAGATGAAGTGGACGATTTAAGTGGATCAGCAAAATTATGGATTGGAAAGGATTATACCAACTTTATTCTCAAAGATTTTGAAAATTTAGATCTTCCATTCCAAGGTTGGTAGTATGACTTTTTTCCTATAACGCGGGGTTCCAGGGTTCGAATTCTGCAGTCCTGCTGCCCTTAAAGTTTCTCTTATTAATTTAATTTTCTTTCCATTTTATACTAAAAATGAAGTTTTACTTCATAATGGATAAAAATTATTTGTTTCCCATATAATAAGTTGGGATTTTTTATTTCAATATTATTATTATTTTTTTTTTTTAAGCTTTGCAATCGTCTCTCACTCCTCTCTGACCGACAAAAGTCCATTGCAGAATTGCCAAAACATTTAATATAACTGAAAATTATTGTACAAGTATTCTTTGAATAAAGGACAAATTATTATTATTATTTTTCAATTGCCTAGATCTTGTGGATAGAACAAAAACAGCTCGTATGCCATGGCACGATGTTGGAGTGATGGTACAAGGAAGTGCTGCCAGAGATTTGGCACGACATTTTATACAACGATGGAATGCTGTAAAGGTATGTTTAAAAAAAACAATATTTATTGATAACTTGCACTAATTGTTAAAACAAATTTAATAATAATTGTAATAAATACTCAGTTAGAAAAGGCAAAATTGAATCTTCATTATCCTTATTTACTTCCAAAATCATATAAGGATTTTTCTGATTTCACGCTGCCTGGAATACGTCAAATTAAAGTTTCCTGTCAGGTAAAATTATATTTACGCACAAAAATTGTTTTAAATTTTTGCAAAACATTTTTTTGCAAAAAATAGTAAGTTTTAAAAATGAACTTAAATTTTAGGTAGTAAGAAGTATTTCACATTGGTCAGGTGGATTTATCGATTATGATTCATGGGAAGGAAGTATTCATGAAGCAATGGTTGATGCAATTGCTAAAGCTCGTCATTATGTCTACATAGAGAACCAATTTTTTATTACTTGCGGAAATGGTGGTCAAGTTAAGAATCAAGTTGCCGACGCATTATTCAAACGTATATTAAGGGCGCATAGGTATTTTTAAAAAATGTTTATTGCTGAGAATTGTTTTTTGAAATACAGTTAGCAGGGTTGTTGAAATGATGCCTATTGTAGGGAACGCACAATATTTAGAGTTTACGTAATATTACCATTGCTACCCGGATTTGAGGGTGAAGTAGGAACACCAAGCGGTAGTGCCCTTCATGCAATTACACATTGGAATTATGTGTCAATATGTCGGTAAGAAAAATTGTGATTTAAAAATTATTGTAGAATAGAATGCAATAATTCTATAAATATTATTGTATACGTTAAAATTTCTAAAATTGGAATTGATCGATCTGATTTATTCTAGTAAAAAAAAAAATTATTTTATTATTGTTCCAGTGGGACTGATTCATTGCTGGTTCGACTGAGAGAAGCTGGGATAGAGCAACCAGAAGAATATATGACGTTTCATGGATTAAGAAATCATGCAGTACTTGATAGTGTTCTGGTAAGTAATAAAGTTGGATGGAAAGAAAATCAGTTGCGCTCTTAATGGCCAAATATTTTCCATTACTTAGACTACATTTAAGAGATCTTATTGCCTCAGTGTGATAAATGCAACTACTTAGTATAGAAAACTCTGGCCCACCACCACAAAAATTGACTTCCAACTACAAATTCCTACACTTTTATAGTTTGTATGTATGTAGCGTACAGCCACAGAGATGTCCGTAGAATATTTAAATTGGATGTCCTCGTAGCCCTCCCTTTCTAATTTTTACTTATATAGATTTGTAAGGAAGATTACTGTTCTTCTGTCTTGGACCTCATTCGAATCTGTCTGAATGCTTGGACAACCAATGAAAAAGCGAGAGAAAAGTTTATTCTCAGAAACTATCATGATTCTCCTTCATGAATGAGCTACTCGTTCCCGTGATAGGACCCTTCTGCTAAAGGCCACTCGATTAAAGAAACTATCCTCATCATTTAATGCGGTTCAGACGGAAATGTAATAGATTTATCTCAGCATTGACTGGACCCGGTTGCTAGCTTGCCAACTTCATTTCAAATATCAGAGATTTAGGAAATCTGTAAAGAGGGAAACCAACAATAACAATTCAACAGATTCCTCCCTGACTTGGGATAACAGCGATCAGTAAAAATTCCAAAATGTATGCGTTCATTATGACAAGAATTACCCGGCTCTCTAGACGTTGGCTTATCTTGTGGTTGGCGCAGGAGCTGAATTAAGCATGTCACTTAAGAAAGCCTTGTCTGTACTTTGTTTTGTGCGAATTTGTTTAAATTGATGTTCTAAAAATTGTTTAATGTTTAGATTACGGAGCTTATTTATGTACACTCCAAGCTGATGATTGTTGACGACCGTCTTATGATATGTGGTTCGGCCAACGTAAATGACAGATCTTTAATTGGTAAAAGAGATTCTGAAATAGCTGTTGTTATTGAGGTAAAAGTTATTATATCATAAAAACACGGAATCTAGTTTTTTTTTTCTTCACACATTACCATTTAATATAATCAAAATAGGATGAAGAATTCAAAGAAGGTCAGATGAATGGTGAACATTATTTCAGTGGTAAATTGTGTGGATCTTTAAGGCGATATCTTTTTAGAGAACATTTGGGATTACTTGGTAGCCCGCATCCACGTATTAATGTAAACGATCCGATAAGTTCGAATTTCTATCACGATGTTTGGAGAGCTACCGCACAAACAAATACTGATATTTTTGAAGAGGTAATTTGTTAGGTGTTTTGTTACATTTTTTACTTACTCTTACTGCTGTTAAAAAGAAGTATTTCGATCGTGTTAAATTTTCGAAATTAAGTTTTCCACCGGAAATATATTCAGAGACCCTTGAGCTCGTAAAATGTTTGAAAGAAAACGTTTGCGATTTTTCTCGCAAATTACTTCAATGAATTTTTTAAATTTGGATAAAAATAACTATATTTATAAATATATAATTTAGTCCAAACTTTTATTTGAAATAAATTTCTGGAAAAATCTATTTTAAACGGGTTGTACGCGGAGATGCGGTCTTAAGTTTCATTTGAAGTACCATATTTTTTATTGTACGAATATCACAAGAATATCAACTAAACATTTATTAATAAGTCCATGTCTGAAGAAGTATTTTAATTATAATCGTGAGATTTTCTTTAAGAGAGATAGTGTCAAATTTCAAACCGATTTTTACTTTCTGTTACTCCTGGTAGGAGGAAAAGTTTTGTAATCATTTCTAATTTTCAATATCAAATTTAAACCGGAAATAAACGTTTTGCGGAGATTCTCTGAGACAGAAAAAGAGTTTTTATAGAAAATGATTTATGTATGTGTATATGAACAACATAACTCGAAAAATCGCAGAAAGTACAAACGACTTCTCGTTTAGGTATCGGCCTTTTAGCACTTTTTTGCGATTTTGTCGAAAATGACTCCAACTATTTTTTTTAAACTTGTAATATAAACTACTCATATAAAAAGCAGCAACTTTCATTTCAAACATTTCTCTAGGGAAGGGATTAGCTCAGTGGTAGCGCGCTGGACTAGCAACGCGGAGATCACGGGTTCGAATCCAGCCGTGCTACCTTAGATTTTCTCTTCCTAGGAGCCCTACAGCTCACTGTCCGGTGATGGACAGTGTTGTCTGTAGCGAGAGAACACGGTCCGGAGGCCGGCAGTGCACTGAGAAGGCTCCGGGCGCAAATGACCACAGATGTTGAGACGCCTTATATTAAAAAAAAAAAAAAAAACATTTCTCTGCATAAATTCATTTAACGTAGCTTTTGAGGGAAGAGGGAGAATTATGTTTCCGTCGAAGTTTATTTTAGTTTATTATACATTTCTTTCTCTATATAATATTAACTAGAATTAAATATGTTGTCAAAATTCGGAGTATGAAGAAAATCGGTTGACCGGCATTTGCTTTTTTACTGAACTATTTTTTTCTAATCGTTTGCAATCTTCTGCATAAAAATATTGGCAGATTTTATTAAATTTTTAACGCTAACTATGAATACAGTGACGTATAATTTTTGTTGGAAACCTTTTCCGAAAAAGGTCATTTAAAGTTGGGGGTGGGGTTATGCTTTCCTCAAAAAAAAAACATTTTATTAATCAGTTCATTCAAATCGTTTTAAAAATCAGTTTATGCTTTCATTGGTATAAAATTGAAGACTAGTAAACATGTACTAAAAATGATGTTTGCAGAAAATTTATAAGTTACAACTATGTAGACTGCAGTAAGAGAAAGTCGTGTGAACCTCACATCAGATTTTGTTTTTTTTTATTTTTATTGATATTATCCATAAGGTAACTATAATAATTTTTTGTTTGTTTACTTAGGTGTTTAATTGTATTCCATCTGATAACATAAGATCTTTTCAAGATATTAAATCTGATGAACTTCCTCGCAGTATCACTGATCCTATTGGCTCGTCAGATAAACTACAGAATGTACAGGTAAGTGGTAACAATTTTATAGATCTGAATAGAAGTTATTTAAAATAACAAAGAAAAAAGAAATTACTTTAAGCGTTACAATTTTTTATTGCACCTAGGGTCATCTAGTTATGTTTCCATTGCATTTCCTTTGTGAAGAGACACTTACACCAAATCCTGGAAGTGTACAAGGAATGCTGCCCACATCATTGTGGACTTAAAACAAAAGAAATCTTATTTTATTTTTCCAATAATGAAGTTTTATTTTTAAAGTCAATTTTTTGATAAAAAAAAAAATATATCATATTTTAAGAACATTC
Organism: Triatoma infestans; assembly: GCA_011037195.1. Taxonomy (NCBI): domain Eukaryota; kingdom Metazoa; phylum Arthropoda; class Insecta; order Hemiptera; family Reduviidae; genus Triatoma; species Triatoma infestans. The sequence goes on from JAAEAF010003892.1 coordinate 55,006, forward strand.
CACAAGCTGGACTGGATTAACTATAGTAGGCTATTTGTTGATTGTGGAAGAGGAGATATTGCTACGTTGATCTTCAGTTCCGACCAGCTTCTGCCTAAAGAACTCGTATAAACTCATCCTCGGCAAAGCCAAAGACATTGGTTTTTGGCTTAACAGTGTTAAATTGACTGTGTTTTCCCAAAATTTTTATTATCAGGTCATAGCGAAAAAAGTAGTTAACTTTTGTGTATATTATTTTTAATTTGGACTGTTAGAACAATTATTTTATTAAATATTTTTCTCCAATAAAATTAGATCTTATCATTTAAATGTGATAAAATATTAATAGTGTTAATTTACAGAAATGTTGCAGAAAACAATTTTTCATTTTTTATTGTTCCATTTGTTGTTAACTCCATCGATCACTGGATTTAAATTTTTGTGAAATGATTCATAAAATTGTTTTTATTGTTTTAATATATTTAAAGACAAACTTTAAAAGGTTTTTATTGAAGAGATTAATGTAATAAAACTATAGGGAAAGTACAATAGGTATTCCATGAATTATGAATATATCGACAATAATGATAAGAAAATTGTATTGTGATCGATTATATCGATCGTTCTGTACAAAAGTTAATTTGAATTTTATTTGATTTGACATTTACTGTTATTAATATCAATATTAAGTTTGCTCAGTAAGTTTATATAAATTAATATTACTCATGTTTAGTAAAGTCTGATCTGATATCCCTCATAACAGAAGCAAAATAACTCAAGTAGCTGATTTTCGGTGACCAATATATTTTTCACAATCTTTTTGTACTCCAACAAAAACAGCTAATAATTTGGCCGATTCTCATTTTCAATTAATCGTTAAATTCGATTTCGCGCTTCCATTCGATTTCATTCATTGACCAATCTGTAATCTGTGTTTTTCACTTTCGTTCATATTTAGTGTTTAGATACGCTTCTTGCGTTTATCATTTTATTGTTTTTTGCCAATTAGGACTATAAGTGCTCTCTCTGAAATAATTGAAATCGGTAAGCAAATAAGTCTGCCGAAACTCGTATCAGTTCTTTTGCAGTTTCCTTAAAAAAACAATATTTGCCTAAAAGAAGCCAGCTAACTTATTCCTAAGAACCGTTCACTTTTATTTTGAAATATTTTTCTCCAAAAATCGATTTCAAGAGAGCGAGAATTGTGACATAATCATTCCTTTACTAAACTGAGATGATAAATTATAATCCATCGCCCAATATTGATCGAAATAAGATACTCATTCCTAATATTTTTAATGTTGCCTTGATAATTGTATTTTTGGTGGCTAATTACGAGCCGATTCTGCATAATAATACTAGCTGTTTGTTTTGTGATCGCTCAAAGTTTGCCTTCTAAATTTCAGCCCAGCAAAACAAATTTAAATTGTTCTCTAAATTTAAATTTAAATTCACCTGATTTATTTCGTAATTGTTAGGAAATTAATTAAAATTAATTTTGGTTATTTAATTTTTTTCTTTTAAATTTAGATTTATACTACTATTTAATTAAATGCCATCCATTTTCCTCTCAGGGCTTTTGTATTTTTATTTGTTAATCATTTTTCTTTAGCTAAGCAAATATGCTTTATAATATGGATACATATTCCATTGATATGCCATAAAACGTGTTTTTATTTTTTCAAATTTTTATGGTTCATTTCTTATTTTAGAATTTTGTTCTTGAGATTTTATTTTTTTAGTTTTTATAGAGACTTTATTATATATACATTATTTATGAACAACTTCAGTTTAATACTTTATTGCATGTTGTTGCCAATTAATAGTTTATAATTATTAATTATATTACTTTCTTGAATGGAGAATAATTTTTTAAACACGCACATGTTTCTATAGGGTCAGTTTTTCTTTGGTTTTAAAAAAGGCAGATTTTTATATTAAAACATTTTATAGAATGTTTTTTTTCGCAAACAAGAAAATATTCAGTGGTAGTATAAGACTTGTTTGTGTTCAAAGCAGAAGATCATTGTCGAAGAAGAAGGCTATTGACATTTTCAAATGGCGGATTAAGTGCCAGCAGATATATTTAACTTAACATTGTATTTTTTATTTTGAGCTAAAAAACATATTCTCTGTTTTAATAAAAGACCTACTTAATTTTTTAGAATATTTAAACTTACTGAACTTTGGAGTCAGTTATCTCTTGGCGAACAACGACCAAAATGTTGGGTAAGGTTAATTCTGAAACCCGAAAATTGCATTTTAAATGAAAATTCTTATTTTATATTATGTTTTTATTATATATATATAATTTTAGATTATATAACATTTTTTCTCTAAATAGATTACATAAATTGATTATATAAATAAAAGATTTTATATTTTATATATATATATATATATTCATATAAATATGCATTATTGCCTATTGTATCTTGCCAAAATAGTTGTTACAGTATTATCGTATGTATGGCTGCTTATTAAAGTTTAATTATTTGAAATTACCAACCTTAACATCTTTATGATCCATGTCTAATGATTAATCCTTTCAATGAAACCCATATTCAATGAAAATTGATTACTTTAATAGGAAAATTCTCATACTATGTACATATGGATAATTTTAATCTGGAAGCTATTCAAATACAATCAACAATATCAATTTATTATACCAAAGTCTAGTTATGAATATCAATTAATTAGGTTTAAAATATCGAAGCTGAGTATTAGTAAACCAAATTAAACTTGTAAACTTGTTTATGAGTGGTCTAGGGAAAGATTTTTGACCAAGAGATGCAATTTCTTCAAGGTGGTGGTATTCTGAAGCTATCCAGCCACAAATGAACATTTAGATTAAAAATGTAGAAACTAGTTACAAGCTAGCAGGAGCGCCACACTGTCTTCTTAAACCGTAACGTCTTAACCTTTAAAAAACATAAATATAATAAAAGTTATTTGCATAAGTACTGGAAGAAAACAACAATTGGTCTGCAGATTTGATAATATGATAAAAAAAATGGAAACAGATTTCTACGAAGTTCAGTATACTCAAAAGAATGTGAGTTTATCACATTTACCTCTATGGATCTCTTTAAAAATATGTTATAGAAGGAAAGGGAGTCCAGTAGGATCATTTTATGTAGTCTCTCTGGAAGATGGAGGAGTCATTTGGTTGTAAATATAAAATACGTGTGTATGTTGCTTATACATAAATAGAAGGCTATATGGTTCTGCGGTACAGAGCATTCATATTCTTCTCTTTTTTACTTTCTCTTATTCCTAGTAAGACGAAGTATTGCGCTCGTGTCAAATTTTCGGGAAATATACGTCTTGAGGTTTCCTGAGTCCGAAAATCTGGTTTTTAGAAATTGGTCGTGTGTGTAGGGTCAGTTTAACTCAAAAAGCGGAAATTGCAGAAAGTTCAAACTTGATATTTTTCTAGTTTAAGTTCCACGGGAACTAATAATAAGTTTTGGTCAAAAATCGGTCAATGGAAGTAACACTTAGTGAATTTTTTTTCAGTTTTAAGATTTTCTCGAAAAGATTTGCTCAAAAAATTTTCTTTAAACATATATCAATTACAAACAGAGTGCTTGAGGGAGGGGGATATTATGCTTTCTTCTAAAGTGCTGTTTCAATTTACTGAACATTTCTACCAACCATATAATATTAATCAGAAAGGTGGAAGAATCTAAACTAGAAGAAACTTAAGAGAAGCAATACTTCCAATATACTCTACAACCATTAAAATATTTTTTTAAGGAAAAACGTTTCAAACATAAACTAAAGTTCTGCTAGTGCGCTATAAAGTAAACTTTACAGCAGAAAGCATACGAACAATGGATAGAATTTACATTTCTGTCCGAAAAGGACGACCATATAGAATCAAAAAAGAACTGTAAACTCTTTTGATACAGGCATCTATTGTTATCTGTTAGTTTGGGATGTCCTTGGAACATCAAAGCTAGGATGAACCTTATCTATTGCTGGATGAATTCGCCGACTGAAGAAAAGATTCGATGTAGTGGCTAAAATGAAAGGAAAAGACTTAGACCTGGATGGGGCTGTTTGTATAGTGAAGTTTATTGTTGCAAGAGTAATCAATTAATATTACTACATTTAAAAGTTAAATGCCTATTTTCTTTTTCCATAAAAATTATTACTCCAAGTTAGTTGAAAAAAGAAATAACGTTTTGTTTGACTTATTTCGGTTACATATGTAATGTTCCTTCACCTAAAGTATTTGTCACTCCATATCACCCTTTTTTAATCGTGTTGCTTAAATAATCATAAAAGAAGACAATGATATGATTAATCAAAGTATTGTAATATTAAATTCTAGGTGGAAATAATTTTCAAGGGAGTCCTGTGCTTCACAGAATCTGCACTGCCAGGATGTAAAACCAATTCAATACAGGATGAGAACCAGCCCATAGTGATTTTAGTTTCGTTTTGTAGAATTAATAATATTAAGGATTTTTATTTTAAGTTCAGGGAAAAATTTGATTTGATGCCGGTAGCTCACAACAGAATTGTATTTGTTTTCATAATCACATACATAGATTTTTCTCTAGTTGAGATTTATATACAAAAATAAATAAATAAATATATAAATGAAATACATGTAATAAATTAAACATTTTATTACCAGCATATTTTTCCAAAAGTACTTTTTTGTAACAAAAATAATTTTAAAAAAATATTTAAAAAAATTATAAATAAAATTATTATAATTATTTTTTTATAATGTAATATATTTTAGAATATAATACATATGTATATTTATATTTATTTCCAAATATTTTTTAATCGATTATTTTCAAGTAAGAGAAAGATCTCTCACAAAGTCAGAATAGAATGTATATTATTGAACAATCTGAATAACAATAATCTAAAATATTACTATAACTTATATAAATTTTGCTTTATTATCCCATTTTAAACTATTTACAACCATTTTTTTGTTTGCTTTTAATTTTTGGAATGCTTTATATTAAATGCCAAAACACTTTCCACCATTTAAAAAAAATTAAGAAATCCATTTTTTTTTAACATATTTATTAATTAATAATAAAAATATTATTTGTAAAAAAACAAATAAAATACTGTGAAACAGAATGAATTATGATTTATGGCGTTTCATTCGGCTGACTGTTGTTGGAAGAGTAGATCATAGAGGTCGCTGGCGTCGGCAAGTGGATACCTGTAGTTTACACCGTCCAATGTTAGGTGGAGCCTAGGATTACCTCCTGCTCTTTTGCCAAATCTAAGCAAAAATGAGAAATAAAATTAAATATTGAGAGTGGCCAGTGGCGTATAAAATATTAATCGGGTTAATACCCAATTAAATATATTAAAATAAAACAATAAGTCATACTTCAGAAATTTCCCAAATTATATTACAAATGAACATAGATACCATTAACAAGAAAGGAAGAAATAACATAAAATATATAAAATAAGAAGAAAACGAACAAATAAAGATAACATGACGCACTAATAATTGAGAGTATAATTATTCAAACGGTAAAAAATTAATACAATTCCAGAATGGTTAAGGAATTTTCAAATGATTCTCTATAACTTATTTCTATTTCAAGCAATTTATTATAGGCAAAACAATAAATATGCTAATAAATAAATATTTTCTAAAATTACTATGTTAGCGCGGGGCCAATTGCTCGTAGCTAGGGGCGGGACCAACAGGTTCCAGCAATTCTAAGCCACTTAAAGGGATTGGAATGAAAGAATCACTCAAAAGCTATTAGCAAGAGGTCAAAGAAAAAAAAATGCAGGTCATAGTTTGCTGGATGTTGTGAAGAGAGAACTATGGAATGATGGAAATTAGGTTTGAGTGTATCAACTAAATTTGCTCTGTGCAAGTCTATGTTATCACACTGCTTTGACAAAACATTCTGATGATGGGCGAACGGCCGAAACTGGTCGATGATCACAAAAAGAAGCAGGCTATCACGGAAAATATCTCTGATTTTTTAAAAAAAAATTAATCAATTTCTATAACTTTCGGACATTACTAAATTATGCTATTGCCAGAACTCAAACACATCTTTCAAAAGAAGAATCTATTGACATAATGTCAGAGTGTTATGAAATTGAATATCCACCTTCCAGCGCTGAAAATTTTCTGCGTGCTTCCAGTGTTCTCTCTATAAACACCAGAGTGTGTACATTCTCAACATTAAAAACAATTAAGACTTGGATGAGACAATGGTAATTTTTCGTAACACATATATTTCTCATTAACATTATATGTTTATTCTAGGCTGGTATAAAAATTCTTAACGAACAATTGCTTAATCCTTGTCTGTCGGAAGTTATTGGCTCAGCTGAAAAGTTAGGACTGTAATTTGCATTGAATTTTCAGCCATATACTTGTTATAGGGAACTAACAAAGCTGATTCTCTGTCGGAGGGGGCTTGCCATGAATTTCTGTAAAGGTTTCACTGTCTGTCTCTGGGAATAGCGTGAACATGGCGGAATTGGTTTGAGAATCATAATAAACTGTTTTCTGTCGAGAATTCTCTATGGATGCCGAGGGTATAGCCGAAAAACCAATCATGCAAGAGAACCATAATAGATTTAGGTTGATTTGGCTTCTTCATCAATTTAGACATAATACAACTGTTGCTGAATATCTTTTTTAGTATAGGAATCGTGAAGAATTTAAAAAAATAATATTATGCGTTGAATCTGGTAGGAAAAACTTTCATCTCGATACGAAACATGCAAAAGTGATGCAAGATATATCTGCCCGAACTCCCATAATAGAGAAGTGAAGAATCTAGGCCTTGCGACTGGTAATACTGTATGAGACTTCATGGTTTACCGTGTTACTGTAATAAAATTAATCCTCTATTGAGTAAATTCCCACACAAGCGCTGGATTTCATATTGCTGTAAACAGCCGTATTAAGCGCTCACATTGTGCCCTCTAATAGCGCTTGAACTATGCAGTACACTCTGTTCACACTGTAGTCGCAGGCTACACTTTCAGAGTTAAGCTTCCCCCAGAAGCTGACAGTCTTAAGCTTCCACAAAGAGCTGTGGGAAATGGGGAAAAAGCGGGCAATCTGAGGACTTTAGCAAGTCGCAAAGCACCCTTAATACGGGCCAGAGAGTTTTCACCCAACTAGCAACACTAGATATCGCCAGTTAGCACTAGCAAGAGTTCTAACCATTTCGCTCTTCAAGCGGTTAAAATCAGCCAGCATCACTCTGCGCGTTTCTACATCTTCAGTCAGCAACATCACTCTTTGCTCGGTCACTCTGTTCTCAATATACATTTTTTTCCTTATAAACTATATTGAAATATAATTTGTATAAAATGCATGCAGCGAATTTAGTGTCTTTATCATCACCACCTACACACTGTTACCACTACACTACTGAGGGTTGCTGTTGGATTTGTTACCGAACAGTGGTGGTTCTTTCAGTGTCAGGAATTCTTCATTCAAGATCCTCCAGTCCAGATATGTCGTGTTAGTGAAGATGTGGAATCAACGGTTGTCGATTGAGAAGAAAGAAGTGTAATGTCTTGTACATATTGTTACATTCTTTAATGCAAGCACTAGGGGAGATAAGTCCCTACCAGTTCTACAGATATAATTTCTACTAAATTCATTCTGACCTAAATTTGATTCAACTTTTGGAAATATGTCCATACATTATAACGTTGTCACCTTTTTTACTTAAATAACTACCAACTTATTACGAATATCAATGTGGAAACTGAAGGAATCAAAACAAAATATTTCAAAAAAAAAAAAAAAAAGAAGTAATTTTTACCTCGGCCTGCCAGCAACAGCATAGTATTGCCCTAGTTGATCAAGATAAGTTCTTAGGTCGTCCGGTGATGCAAAGGATTTAGGTCTGGCTGGTCTGGCCATTGCATCCGCTGGAATAGGTTGTGCCAAGGTCATGGCTGCACACCATGCCATCAGTCCGGTCCAGAGCCACAGTAGCCAACAGTTCATCTGCACAAACAAAATTAATTCATCCATGAATAATTTCTTTAAAATTTTGTAACAATTAAATTCATAAAGATGTTTTTATTTTTCTGTCTTAGTATTTTTCATTTTATTAATTCTAAATCAATTTCGTCAAACTTTATATGAAATTGATGGATGTTACTCTTCTGACAGTGGGAAAAAATCCGAAACCGCCCAGAACTATTAAAAAGATGCATTCAAAGATATGTAACGGTACCGCAAAGATAATGCAACCACAGCAGAGAGAAGAGAGGCCCTCTCTGGTTAACAGAGACTACTCTCTGACTTAGGCAGGCTAGAGTGGGAGAACCTGTGTATATAAACCAGTGGGAATCTGTCTAGTGGATATCTATCAGATACAACCATACAACTGTACATAGCATCGTGTCATCTTTATTCACACCATTCATTCTATCATTTTCATTATAAAGTCCAGTGCAGTTAGTGTAAACTTAGCTACATTATATTAGTGTCTTCATATCTCGTTCATTTAATCAAACCTAATTTCTCTCCTCAACAACCCCATTAAGATGTATACTATACTCCCAGGTAATATACAGCATTGCCAACCCAACTACTATTTTTAAAGATGTCTTTGGTCGGAGACCATTTTACTACAATTAGTTGCCGAAAAGGTATGATCGGCAAGTTGTTGGCATCTTTGCATAAAATATCGAAATATTACTGACATTGTCGGTATTTGTCAAGTACTACAAATTAATTGCTGATATATTGCCACTTGCCAGTATGGCCACTTTTAATAAAAAATATTTCGTATTACCCAATCATACTTAACCCAGTCTGTCTCTTTCATAGGCCGACCAAAATTCTTAAACCTCAGCAACTGAAGAAAATACGGCCGATTTTGGTGGAAAGAATACTACGTTCGAAGTACCTAAACGTTCAAATATTACATAGTCCAGAGAGGTTACATATAGTAAGTATTTACGAAAAATGTAATGTTTACAGAAGACATTTCTTTCTTTAAAAATACTTTTCGTATAAAATAAATAAACCAAGCTAGAATAAACACTAACCGCATGCCAAATTAAGTAAACAAGCAACCTCATCTCAAATAATGTGTTTGCGTTGACTGTGCACCGCGTCTAACGCACTCATTTCGATATTCAAGATATTTAGGTCGATCTATATTACTCCAAATAAGGAATGTTTCGGATCAGATTTTTGTTTTAGTGTTCTTTATTAATAGGAGCCTATTAAAATTAATTATTAGGCTGTGGGTGTTAAAATAACTAGCTTAAGAGTATACTAGAAGCCCATTTCATTATCTACAGGTGAATTTACAATTGGTCTGAACAGCTAGAAATTCGGGTACTGAATCTAATCATAGACTAGATTTGGCTACTGAAAATTTAAATCCTTCATTGGCGTCCAGCTTAATAGTTTTGCAGCTCAGACCTTAGGTTGGATTCAATCCGGAAACAAAAGAAAGAGCACATCTGCATTTTCAGTAACTAGGTTTGTTATAATGTCGCATAAGGTCATTTGCAGTTTGTTGGTGGTAGCAATTAGTGCCGTTGGGCAAAAGGAATGATCCCAGTACGGCTAACTGATAATTGCTAATATTAATTGACGCGATTGCCCCTATTATAATTGTAATCAATTAACTAGAGAACTAATTTTTAATGCTTTCCTTATTAAGAAAATTAAAAATCCAATTTTTTAAAAGAAAATAATCTGGTTTGACACACTCACACAACTTTCTCTTAATCCAGTTCTCAACATTATAATTGACAAATTTTATAGTTTATGTACCAAATTTAATGAAATACGTCGAAAAATAAAAAACCAGTTCAATAAAAGTGCACTTCCGGTTTACTAATTTTCTTGAAACTCGGAATTTTCCACAAGATGATACACAAAATGATTCTATTGAACAAAAAAGGAAGAGACAACAGGTTAATAAACCACTGCACACTGCAAATGACATACTCTTTCACCCGGAAGAAATTAAAAGAGTAATAATGGACTTGAAAATGAACAAGCTCCTGGAATAGATGGTTGATCAACAGAAATAATTAAGAAAATATTTTAACTTTATCCAAAAACTCATGTTAGCATTTACAACTAATGTCTTTAGTAAAGGGAAATTTCCTCGGTTGTGGAAGAAAACCTCAATAAAATTACTGGTTAAACCAGGTAAAGAAAACTTGGAAGATCCATCTATGTACCGACCCATATGCCTGTAAAGTATTGCCGGTAACCGACCTATTGCTGGTAAAGTATTGGAAAAACTGATGACAAACAGGATATTATATAAAGTAAATAAAGATAATTTACTGAGTAGAAAACAGTAAGGCTTCTCTCCGCATACAGGCACAGTGGATGCAATCAAACAAGTGGAATGTTTTGTTGAAAAAGCTCTGCAAGATAGAAGACGTGTAATTCTTATTTCTTTAGATGTTACCGAAGCTTTTGATGCAGCATGATAGCCATCCGTTCTCAGTAATTTGGAGAAATTCAAAGTTCACACCAATATCTATAATCTAGAAGCTAGAAGCTATTTTTCCGAAAGAATCGCTACTGTAAAACTAATACCTGCTTTATTTCTAGAAAAATATCTAAAGGATATGCTCAAGGTACCTACGTTGAGCTATGCTGTTCCTGTTGGCAAAAGGCTTTATCCAGAAAATATAATATAGATAAATTATTAAGAGTTCAGCGACTGATAGCTCTTAGGATGATAAAGCGATACAGAACTATCTCGTTCTCTGCAGCATTTATCATTGCAGGCATCCTTCCATAGATATGCATTTAAAAGAAATATCAATTCGATACTAAATTGAAAATGGTTCTAGGAACTACCAAAATATAGTTTCTACCTCCCTGGATCTTCCAGTACCTCAGGTTTTGGAGTCACCCTGGTGAGCAAGTTAATATTTGCGAAGAATGTAGTGATATTTGTAGTGGAAGAACAAAATCGAAAAATAATAGTTTAAAGTTTCTGAATATTTTATAGTATCCAAAATTGTATTTTTGTTAATATTTTATAATTATTTTAGTGCTGTGAATTTACCTTCAAAAGTGTGTATTTTAGAACCAGGTATATTAAATCTGGTCATTGCTATTAAGAAAACAAAGGCACTAAATCCCGTTAGGGTAACTCTTTTGTATAAGAGAATTTCCCTGCGAGAGAGAGAGCAATTCCAAAGAAGAGAGCCATCAGCTTTAAAAGAGTAAAGAGTAGATAGTCTAAACTCAGCCTTCAAACCATAAAGTCGCAATTTTGCTTCCAAAGCCAGAACACTTCAGGAATTGCTCTCTAAATATCTGTGCCAGTTTCACAATATATTAAATAAGTTTATAATATCAAATAACTTGTAGTTATTATTTTAACAGAATATAATTATTGTTAACAGTGGTGATTTCTTGATTATATTCTTATATTCTATCTCAAACAAACTCAAAAGCCCTTATACAAAACCGCTTAAGCCACTACAAACTACAAACATCACCAAAACATTACATTGGTGCCAGCTGTTTGGGATATTTTCAACCAGAATCCACAAATTAAAAGTACGTACAATTTTCAATTTCATAATTAGACAAATTATCCATCAGATAATTTTATTAACTTTTAAATTATTTTCTCAGCGGAAATATCTTAAATATTTCCCATAATTGAACTTTCTATTGAATTTCATTTTTAAATTTTTGTATTTGCACTATCCCTTGTGAATTTTGTATTTCCAAAATGTATAAAATTAACGGACAAAACATGAAAATCGACGCTGCTGTAGAATATTTACTTGCGCAGCAGCAATTAGCAAATCCTCCAATTAACAATCAACCTAGTCCCTTGAGAAATTTGCAATTAATTAATAGTTTACCTACTTTCGATGGCGAAAATTCAGCCAAAGTGTCCGATTTCCTAGACCAAATTAGCCATTGTGCTAGTCTTTCTGGCTGGGACGACGCTGCGAAATTAGAAATATTAGCACTTAGGCTCTCAGGGTCTGCAAAAATATTTTACGACACCCAGAAAGCCGAATTACAACGCCAGGGTACAATTATAACGTATCCCCTAATCTCAGAACGTCTTCTAACTAGATTTAGAAAAGAAAAAACACCCTTAGTCCTCTTACAACAGATGACTAATATTCAGTCCCTACCAACAGAATCTCCTGAAACATTTGCGGATAGGATTAGACACATCCAATCCGCCATTCATTTAAAAGCACCGGCTAACCCCCACTCGAGGCCTTACAAACTATTTTAGATAAACTGGCCACTGATGCATTCCTGAAATCACTTCCTCAACCGCTTCGTAATGAGGTACGAACTAAGCTACCTCAAAAATTAGATGAAGCACCTTCCTATGCCAATGCTCTAAAAGAAGTTCAGGCTTCTGAATCAAACCCTACAGTTTTCGCTGTTACTACGAAAACTTCCAATACTCGTACACCCCCATCTCCTTGTCGTTACTGTGGACAAATGCATTTCCACAGAGAATGCCCACATCGTAATAAAAGTCAAAAGCCACAATTAAAACCAACTAGAGTTTATAATGTAATAAAGAACAGACCTTGTCGCCACTGTTCCGGTCCACATTTTGACGTGGACTGCACCAACAAATTTAGACCAAAACCTCGTACTAACTTTGGCAAAATGCCTAACAATTTTAATGTACCAAAAAATTTCAATCGCAGGGAATATAATAATAATCGCTATAATAATAATAATAATAATAGTAGTCAATATTATACTAACAATAATAATCCTCGAGTTAATTCAAATAATTCACGATTTAACTCTTATTCAGATAGACCCCAGTATAGTCATAATAATAATAATTATAATACTGGTAACGAAACTAGCAATCACCTCCAAAATAGGCCCACTTGCCAATATTGTTCAACATTTGGACATACGGCTAGTAATTGTTTCCAAATACAGTCCAAAACGAGTTAGCCCTCAGTCGCTTTCTCGAAAACCTGATATTATGACCATAGCAATCATACCTGCTTCCATCAGTCCTGTCTAACTAGGTAATACCTAACTATGGCATCACGTCCCTTCATTTGCATGCGGACAATGTCGAAAATTACAAATTTTCTGGCGAATACATACTTTCGCAATTAAAGGGTGATTTCCAATTAATACTTGTAGAAACATTTTTACAGGGCAATCATTAATTTGCGCACCGGATCTAACACAATAAATCCAAAATTCAGTTTTCAACTAGTACTCAAACACACTAATTTAGTACTAATCGCTAAGTTCACTAAAATCCCTAGTAACTATCACAAAATTTCTGTGCCACCTCGCGCACACAATACATAACACAACAATACATAATCTCTTGAAATTATTCCCATTCTATCACACTTCTCAACCTATTGTCAACTCTACAAACTACACCACATGTATATATTAGTATATATATATTAACCATATATTTAACAAACCTATGAACTATATTTATATATATAAAAAAAAAAAAAAATATGCATGTAATCAAATTAATTAGTCTTAAGAACAAAAATGTGTAAACTTGATTGATTTATCTGTTATGTAATGCAATGTTTAATAGTGATCTCCTTAATTAACACAATTTTTTCTGTTCCAGCGACGACGATTCAATGCAGAAATTAAGAATTTTTAAATATTGATTTAGGATGAATTTTTAATTAATTTTTAGTGTACGTTTAATTCATAAATTATATATTTTATTTTGCAGAAATCAAGATGACCAAGTGAATTTGTTTAATATTTTTGCTATGTGATGATATTAATTTTTTTTTTATATATAGTATTGCCTAATTAATTAATTTTTTTTTCAGTTCGCCTTAAAAGGAAATTAAATAATTTGTATTATACTTGTACTTGTCTGTCATTTGTATTTCAATGTTACATTTTTCTAATATTTAATTGTTTACTTAATATATGTTCAAGTTACCTAGAAAGCACAGCATAGCTGAATAGCTCTTGGAATACGACGGCCCAAAATATGTATACATACCTCATAAAGTAGCTACTGCAGTAACTTAATATTTACTTCAATAGTAAAATATATCTTAGTTAAGAATTTTAACTATAAGAATTTTCTATAAAATTAAGTGACCAACAATGTTTTTATGTTATATTTAGCAATTTAAAAAATTTTTAAATTTCTCTTTTGCAGATTGAAACTTCTTCACAGCTACATCATTGCATGTATATGCATGAATTGCATGTCTATGAATGTATGCATGAATTGCATGTCTATGAATGTATGCATGAATTGCATGTCTATGAATGTGTGCATGAAAATTGCATGTTAGCCATGTATTTATATATATATAAATTAATTTTGTGTTTAAATGAATTAGTTTCAGATACAACATTCTACAAAAGGAATTGATACTAAACTTCGGATTCCTCATATCCTCATATCCTTCCTTATCCTTATTAAATAAGCTTATTAAATATATATATATTTTTTTATTTGTGTATTTTGTGTATTTATTTATTTGTTAATTATTTTTGAAATACTGTTTGAAATGAGTTTTTTTTGTCCATATAGAGTTAATTCATGAAAGTACACACACACCTACAGTACCGACTTGTCTACACTGATCGCCTTGTCTACCCTTGCCAGTCACATCTTCATCAGCAACACTCTCACTCGCCAAGCAGTGTTCGCCTGTCAGCCTACCACCACAGCAACGCTCACCCACTCACGCAGCGTTCGCTCGAGTAGAAGATATTCAAACACCACAGCAACGCTCGCACATCCAAGCAGCGTTTGCCGCAGAAGAAGATGACTGCAGCCTACAACACACGGCCACCTTGCAGACGTTACACACACACGCCTCTCGATAACTTCCAAGCCTCTACAACTCCAGATTATCTCCCAAATTTTTCGTGCCGAAAAATTTCTCCAGGAGGGGGGATAACGTAGTGGAAGAACAAAATCGAAAAATAATAGTTTAAAGTTTCTGAATATTTTATAGTATCCAAAATTGTATTTTTGTTAATATTTTATAATTATTTTAGTGCTGTGAATTTACCTTCAAAAAGTGTGTATTTTAGAACCAGGTATATTAAATCTGGTCATTGCTATTAAGAAAACAAAGGCACTAAATCCCGTTAGGGTAACTCTTTTGTATAAGAGAATTCCCCCGCGAGAGAGAGCGCAGTTCCAAAGAAGAGAGCCATCAGCTTTAAAAGAGTAAAGAGTAGATAGTCTTAACTCAGCCTTCAAACCATACAGTCGTATTCTACTTCCAAAGCTAGAACACTTCAGGAATCGCCCTCTTCAAATCAGTGCCAGTTATAAGTTAAAACATAAGAGTTTAGCATCTAATCTAGATTAATTAATTGATTTATACTTAATCGCTGTGATGTTATAAAGCTATTTAAATTCAGTTAGAAAATATATTTATTTTATAATCAGTGGTGCTTTCTTGAATATATTCTTATACACCTATCTCTATATTTTCCTCAAACATACTTACAAGCCCTTCATACAAATCCGCCCGTGCTACACAACCAGCTACCACATATACATCATCCACACCATAACATTACATATTGATTATTCTTATAAGCTGACAATTATACTGACGGCAGTAAAGATGGTGATCATGCCTTAGCCGCCTTCGCAGTTCTCCAGAAGATGCAGTTGTAACAAGTGGACAATTTAGAATGGAAGAACTTTGCTCAAACAATCAAGCTGAAGCAGTGGCTGTTGTCAGGGTTCTTTCATGGTGCAGTGATAATGGACGAAGGGGAAATAAGATCCTGATTAAGACGGATAGTGAAAGTGCTTCAGTTAAAACAAGAGTTTGGGATTAGTATTTTTAACCTAGGTGAAAAAGCACTCTGGAGTCAAAGGAAACGAAGAGGCGGGCCGTCTGGCGAGAGAAGCTTCGTATAATAGAGAGCTGAAAGAAGTTATCAGAAAGCGCCTAAGTCCTTTTTGAAAAGAATGTTGAGAGTGAAAAGCCTAATAGAATGGAACCAGATATGGTAAGATTCTCAGACCGGCTCTCAGACTAAACAGTTTTTCCCTACGGTTAGGCAGAGAATGCAAGCAAATCTGAAGCAGAGCTACAGACAAACGCAGATCCTGTCAGGACACGGCCATATCATCATCATAGAGACGTCCAAAATTACGTACATATTCCCCCAAAATAGTGATGTTTCCAATTTAACTGGTAAATGAATTATTCAATATTTTTAAACATTTTTGTAATCTAATACGCATTCAATTTACATATATAATTCCCTTAGAGAATTTATTGAATTAATGGGATTTATACATCACCTAAATAGAAGTAACTTCCTTAATGAATAAGAGATTGAATTTTACTCCTAGAGTTGTGGATGTGCAAATGAGACATGACGAATGATTAGACAATAGAGAATGTATTGTGTTAAATGTCTTGGGATTTCGATCAGGTTAAAATGTAATATTTTGGGTAAAGTCACTGCACATAGCAAAGGATTGGATTACAATTAAATTTGTCGAATAACCAAGAAAAACTCAGATATACAAAAGAATATAAACATATATCGCACTAAAACACTCTTAAGTTATCGTATGACAATATCATGGGTTGCAATAACAGTTTTGCTAGTAATTTCCAAGTTGAATCTGCTTTCCTCAACCTTTCTAAACATGTAACAACTTGTTATACTGTCTTCCATTGGCTAAACAGCATATGATATTATGCACTAAAAACATGCTACTTTTTTTAATGAAAGAATGTTGGAACAAATTCAACTATTTATTCGCAAAGTATAGGGAAATAAATTTCTAATCTGTGGAAATCATCGCATTATATGTTGTAAATTGGATGTTGAGGTTCGGTCATACAAATGAACTATTTTTAAATTCCTACCTTCGTTGCGGCAAATTTATTGCCTTCTTCAGGGTCTGTACAAAGGTTTTAATACAAATCAGAAAAAATAGAAACAACATAAAATATGAACTTAAAATAAATATTTTCAAAACACATTTAAATTTATTTTAAACTATTGTTGTAGAACAGATCAATATTAAACTAAATCACAACTATTGAAACTTTGACAATATGAGGCATATATAAGAGTAAAAGTATGGAAATAACTTAGGAAATGTACTTACAAAACTTTTCAGTTAGAATTATTTACAAACTCTAGTTTAACCTGCGACATAACATCACCAAGTGTTACGGACATTGGATGGGTCAAGGTTTATAAAAAGCTAGGAGAGTGGATGGGGAAACCGTGCTTGGTCTGTATGTTGTTTTGGAAATTCCAGGAGATTGTTATAACTGAGGGATAGGTTTTTGGTGTCTGTTCTAAAATTGATAAATAATTTATCTTTTTTAATATGAATCATTTCCAATATATTTCTTCTTTTTTTATTATTGTTGATGGAGAGAATTTTAATGTTTTTCATGTCAAATTCATGTTTGTATTGTAAGCAATGTTTCGTTAGTGCTGTAGTTATGTCAGCGCTGTAGTCGGTTTTTTAGTTTTGCAGTCGTATTTATGTTGGTATAGTCTATTTTTTAGATATTGAGATGTTTGTCCTATGTCTGTAGCTGGGCATTGTAAACAATTTATTTTATAAATTACATCTGATAATAAAGTTGTGG
This sequence comes from Triatoma infestans, assembly GCA_011037195.1. Classification (NCBI taxonomy): domain Eukaryota; kingdom Metazoa; phylum Arthropoda; class Insecta; order Hemiptera; family Reduviidae; genus Triatoma; species Triatoma infestans. Next base: position 72,583 of record JAAEAF010003892.1, read on the forward strand.
GTGTAGGGTCTTCGAGTTTAGAAAAGAGTTTTTTTATAGGTTGAAGTTTTTTTGAGCAATGGAAAGGTTATATTTCTTGAAGATTTTAGCTATTTTTTCTGATAGACCCTCTATGTATGGGATGGAGATATAGGATATTGGAAGTTGCTGTGATGGCGTAGAGGGAATTAGGTTGGTCATAGTATCCGTGGATCGTTGATCTAATATTTTTTGTACTATATGGAGAGGATAGCCATTATTTTTAAATATCTTGGATAATTTTAATTTGTTGTCCTCATGGAAACGGGGATGGCTAAGATGAAGTACACATTTGGAGAAAGATTTAACAAAGTTTATTTTCTGGTTATATGGATGATTGGAAAGGAAATGGAGGAATCTATCAGAACGCATGGATTTCATGCACCAGTTGGTAATAAGAGAACCATTTTCTTCACGGATAATCCTCATATCTAAAAAATTAATTTTATTATCTATTTCTACTTCGTGTGTAAATTGTAAACGGGGATGGTATGTATTAAAGGTATTCAGAATGGTATGGATATGTTCTTTAGGGACAGCGGTTAAACAGTCATCAACATTCATTTGAAGGAAAAAAGAATTGTAAAGGGTAGTTTTTTAATAGAATTTTGAATTAATTCAGACATGATGACAACCGCAAGAATAGGTCCTAGGCTACTTCCCATGGCTGTACCAAAGATTTGTTGGTAAAAGTGTTCATTGTATTGAAAATATCCTGATTTACAGCAATGGGATAACAGAGATATGAATTTTTGAAGAGGGATATCAGTTTTATTCTCTAAAAGATGAAAATTCCTTTTTATAATTTCTATCGTTTCTTCAATGGGAACATTTGTGAACAGGGAACCAACATCTAATGAAATAAGGTTATAGTTGGAGGGGATTTTTATGTTATCTCTTTTCTTTTAACTTAAAGGAATGTTTAATATTGTAACTGTTATCAGAAATGTGTTTTAATATGTCGGTTAGGAATTTTGAAAGGTTATATGTAGGTGCATTGATGAATGAGATTATTGGTCTTAGTGGATTATTGTTTTTATGTGTCTTAACTAAGCCATAGATTTTTGGTGGAGTGAGTGAGGAATTTGTGATGTTGTTTCTATTTTTTCTGATTTGAATTTTAGTTTTGAGATCTATTAATTTTTGTTTGTATAAGTCGGTAATTAGTTTGTTCGTAGTTGTTTTAATTATGTTTGTAGGATCTTTATTAAGTTTGATGTAAGTTTCTGAGTCAGAAATTAGAGAAAGGATTTTTTATCGTATTCTTGTCTGTACATTGCGACTGTTTGTTTGGTTTTGTTGGATGACAGGATTATGATGTTGGGATTCTGAGATAGGAATAATTTTGGGCTTTCATCCAAAATTCGAAAATTTTGCATTATATCCAAATTCGAAATCTTCTGTTGGAACTGTAGACATTTCTACCAGCACTAACTCTATGAATTTAAAAAAAAAATCGTTAGAGCTGTTTAAAATTAAGTTATCGTATGGCAAGTATTGTTGACTGCAATAACAGTTTTACTAGTAATTTCCAAGTTGAATCAGCTTTCCTCAACTTTTCTGAACATGTAACAATTTGTTCTACTGTCTTACATTATTAATCAGACATAAGATATTAAGCACTAAAAATATGCTATTTTTAATCGAAGAATATTGGAACAAGTTAAACCAATGTTTGCAAAGTGTAGGAAAATTAGTTTCTAATCTGGGTAAGTGATTGCGTTATATCCAAATTCAAAATCCTCTCTTTGGAGCTGTGGACATTTCTTCAACGTCTGGAAGAAATGAACTAAAACATCGTTAGAGATGTTTAAAACAAAAAAAATAGTGCAAACATACAAGTGTCCTGGCCCCCAAACTTGTTGTAATTAGTACCGATTAGAAAGATAAATATATTCTGTAGTTATTTGGAAGAAATTTATCAAAATATTCCCCCCCCAAAAAAATCATTTTTAGTTCTGTTTAATGTTTTAACTTGTTTTTATTAGACGGAAATTATTACATAGAAGTATTTTTGCAGAGGCGACAGGCAGGCTGGTTTTGGCATCGGCCTATCTACCGTATGATTCGGAAGAGCTACCACCAGGCCGGACATTGGAGCGTTTGGTGGAGTGGTGCGACAGAGAGAGAGAATCTACCGCTGCTAGTCGGATTCGATGCCAACTCGCACAAAACTTTCTGGGGAAGCAGTGATACCAACCGGCGAGGTGTGAAACTGGTGGAATTTTTGGTGAGTAGAAACCTTTTTCTTTTAATAGAAGTAAGAAACCAACCTTTGTTATTAGGAATAGGGAAGAAATTATAGATATTACTGCGGCCTCCAGGCATTTTTGTCCTGGACGACTGGCTGGGAGGTGATGGATAACTGGACGTTGTCCGATCATAGAGTATTAGAATCACCCTGCGTCTCGAGATGAGTGATGTGAAGAAATTTAGGAATCCGAGAAGGACTAACTGGGAAAGATTTACCTCGGTCCTGACAAACGATAGGTTAGGTCCGGGTAGTTAGCTCATTGAGGGAGAAAACCTAAATCAGAGAGTGGATAGAATCACTAGCTTGATTGTTCGCTCTTATGGGAATTCTTGTCCTGAGCCCAAAATAATGCATAGGTAGGTCCCAGTGGTGGACCACACGTTTAACTGTCTTAAATAGACAGATGAGGAGGCTAAAGAGGAAGGCTAGGGGGAGTAATGTGGAAGAGGATTAGGAACGGTTTAATCAGGTTTAGCATGAGTATAAGAGGAAGATTCGGAGAAGGAAGAGGAACTCTTGGAGGACTTTCTGTGAAACCCTGGAGAGGGAACAGGAGGTCAACCGAGTCTTTAGGCTCTTGGGTAAGAGTGGAGAGATGTCATTGGACAGCATAAAAAAGCCTGATGGACAGATTACCCATAACCATGATGAGGTGTTACGGGTGATGCTGGATAGACACTTACCAAAGTATGTTGGAGAGAGCGTGGGTCTCGTAACCGACGTACAGGGAGAAGATTCAAAGGGTAAGGAGTTGGCCAGTGGTTACTTTTAGGAAGGCGAGCTGGGTATTTGCTTCTTTTAGTAAATTTAAATCGCCGGGTATGGATGGTCTGCACCATGTGCTTATTCAGGAAAGTTGGAACATGTTCGGCAGCATGATAGAAATAATGAGGGATAGCCTAAGTACAGGCTATATCCCTCGGGTTTGGAGAGTTAGTAGAATTGCGTTCATTTCTAGACGTGGGAAGTTGGACTATTTAGAGCCTAAGGCTTACAGGCCAATCAGCCTTGCGTCCTTTATGTTGAAGGGACTAGAGAGGCTGGTAGATCTGTTTTTAGTGTATAGTGTGATATGAAGGGTACCTTTCATGGGAACCAGCATGCCTATTCGGCAGGAAGATCAACTGAGACTGCACTACATAACTTGGTACGGAGAATTGAACATACGTTGGAGTCAAAAGATATGTGATGGGATACTTCTTCGATATTGAAGGGGCGTTCGACAGCGTGGCTCATGATAGAATAAGGATGCTATGGAGAAGAGAGGAGTGGATGGGACCCTTGTCAGATGGATAGATAACCTCCTGGCCTCGAAAATTGTTTATTCTCGGTTGGGAGTTGCGGAAAGAAGGGTGAAAGTCAGTAGGGGTTTCCCTCAGGGAGAGGGCTTGTCTCCACACCTATGGTGCCTCATCGTTGATGAGCTCCTCTGAGAGATGAATCGCAGGGGATTCTGTCTGCAGATGTACTCAGATGATGGGGTGATCTTTATCACAGGGAAGCATCAGAGTGTGGTGAGCGACCTGATGCAGTCGGCGGTGTCATACCTGGAGCCGTGGTGCAGGAACTGTGGCATGTCCGTAGACCCGGACGAAAGCTCTTTAGTTCTATTCACTAGAAGAAGAAATTGGAAGGGCTTAAGAGATCTAGGCTCTTCGGTAAGGAATTGCACTTTTGCAGTGAGGTTAAATATCTAGGGGTCCTCATCAACAAGTTGGATTGGCGGGCTCACATTGAATATGTATATAAGAAGGGACAGAAAGTTTACTGGCAGTGCAGGAGACTAGCGGGCAATACTTGGGGAGTTAAACCACGAGATCTTCATTGGATCTATGAGTGTAGGTGAAGCCAAGGATACTCTATCCCGCAGTGGCATGGTGGACGGGTTCCTTGATATGGAGGAATAGCAAGAAGCTGCAAGGAGTGCAGCGCACGGCCTGTTTGGCCATAGGGCGATGAGAACGACACCGACGGTGGCACAGGAGGTGCTATTGGAGCTGTAATGGGTTCAGGTGTCTTGGAGAGGAGTGATGATGCGATGAATAGTTGGGAGTTAGTTAGAGATTTTTAGAGAGTTATTACTCGGAATATGAATTACTAATTTACGAAAATAAATAAATATATATATTTTAACAATAACTTAAACGTTTGTAAAGATATAACTACAATAATTTAAAATGATTTAAATTGTAACTAGAATGCACAACTATATGATGTTAAATAGATATATGTTTAAATACTTAGATAAGGACGCGCTCGCGGTGTAATTCGCTGGTAGAGTCTTGATGTTACGCTAATAAAATATTGAAGAATAATCCCCACCTTCCTGTGAAGGGTTGTTTATATTGCCCTCACTCACACATTGACAATTCTGTAATTACGGTCACACTAAAACATCCCTTGCCGTGTGTTGACCCTAGGTCTTCAATAATAGGTCTGGCAACAGGTGTTGGCGGTTATCAAACCAGGTGGTCGTTCTTGAGTGATTTGTTGATCCTTGTATATTGGCCACTCTGACCGTATAATGACCCTTTTGAAAGGGTTCTTGTTGGAAGGTTTTGAGCGGTATGTCTTTGGCGGTATCCCTCTTTGACCGTGCACTGACCGCGGTTTTGACCTGAATGAGCGACTGGCTGGCACCACTAGTTATAATTTCTTTTTATAATTAAAAATTATATATTTTCCTTCTTGTTATCACATTACAGAGCTAACCCACTTCAGTATGTGGTTGTGGGTGAAGCGATGAAGGGTTACCTCAGAATGAGATTTAAGGGAGAATGGGTGAGAACATGCCGGGGGATCACACCTGAATCGAGGATGAGATTTGGCAAGCAAACCAGTATATGCTCTCTAAAATTGATGAGACTACCGGGGGAGATTAATTAGAGGGATGAACTGGCGGGAAACGGGGGGATAAAAGCCATATAGGCTTAGGTTCCAAGCCATAGGCTCCCAGTTTCAATAATAATATGAGTATGGCATATCTGTGTATGCTGCATTTGTGTATATAAATGTTTATATATTTCATTCAGCCGATTTTATTTAATTGATTTAAAATAATTATAAATATTTATTTGTAAATATTATTCACTTTTTGTTCATCTATTGTTCTGATATTCTTGTATTGTATTGTAATATTTGTAACTATAATAGATAAACAACACATGTAACAATATGTATATGGAGCACGTGGAAAATAAACTCCTCCTCAATAGGGATACTATTGTGGAGAAAAAACACACACACACACACACACACACCAACAGAGGGACCATTTGCTAAAAACAATTTTTTTGGACTCAGGGGACCTCAAAAGGGATTTTTTCGTGAAAATTTGACACGATCGCAATAATTCCTCTTACTAGGAGTAAGAGAAAGTAAAAAAAAGCTAATGTAATATCAATTAAATTGAAAGTCAATTTTCTTCTGTAATAACCAGAACACATTAATTGTCTGTCAGTTTTAGTTTGTTGTATTTTTTATACTTATTTTGTATGTTGCTAGTGAGTTTGACAAGTTTTGTAATTAAAAAAAAAGTCCATAACAGGTGGCACCAGATGGCGAGACATGAAGTGAAGAGAGTCAGCGGTGTGGACCATCCGTCTGTGATTGTTGTTGACTGTTCTGTTTAGGTTATAATTTAGAAAATGCAATTTTAGTTAATAAAACGCCTCCTACGAAGAATATTGAATCGATTCAATTAAATCATTTGATCAATATTAACATTTTTCCAATCAGCTAGTCGAAAAAATTTATTTGATTGGCATTTACACCTGGCGACTCGTTTATTTTATTTTTTAGAATTTTTATACCATTCCAATCACTCGAGTCCTTGTTAACAAAATCCAGAATAAAAATCAACCCTAACAAATCCCATTATATTGTGTTCACCTTGAACAAAAAAGTTCTTCCTCCAGTTTACCTATTCAGCACTCCCAACCCTCCGGCAGACCACGTTCGTTATATTGGTATGTTCCTAGACAAGCGACTAACCTGGAACCCACACACCAGACTTAAACGGATTTCCCTCGACAACCGCTTCGGACTACTCGCTAGACTCCTTGACAAGCGCTCCAAACTCACTCTACAGAATAAAAGACGACTATATACTTCATTATTCGCACCCACCTGGATTTACGGACTAGAAATCTACGGAACCACAAAATTTTACTAACCTCAACAGAATACAAACCCTGCAGTCCAAAATACTCCGACGCATAGTCAATTCTCCTTATTACGTTCCAACCATACAATCCACACAGATCTGAAGATTTCTTTTGCCCACGATATAGCAAAGCTCCGGCACAACTAATTCCACAGCAGGCTCCTCCTTCATCCCCAATCCTCTCGCACAAACCCTCTCCCCCACCACACTTCCTACAAGGCGATTGAAACGTCGTTGGCCCCGCGATCTTCTGGGTGACTAATGGTAGTTGTCACTGCTACCATTCATGACCGTCATGTCATTTTTTATATCTTTTATTATCCTATTTACTTGTTACATATTTATTTATGTACTTGTAAATATTCAATAAACCATTAAAAAAGAATTTTCATAGGAAGTATCTGTTTCTAGATCTTTTTCTTACGAAAAAATATTTTGAGCGAATTGTGTGTGTGTGCGTGTGAATAAAATATATTAAAAACAAAGCAGGAAGCTTAAATTTGATATTACGTTTAGGTACCACCATGATACACAGATTTCGATCAAAATTGAAATCGATTTTGTTATATACTTCGCATATTACTTAGACGTATTCTATTCTATAGCTCTGGCACCCTAGGGAAATAGATGCATTCAAGCCTCAAGCCTGTCATCGTGCTTCCCGAAATAAACCCTTTACATCAGCCCCTACATACATAAGCAAATCATTTTTGTTTCAAACATTTTTCCAGAAAAATTAATTTATTGCTTTCTGGGAGAAAGTTTTACAGATATTCTTGAAAATGCTTCTTCATTACAGTCTAATCACTTAAAGCTCGAGTAAACTATTACCTTGAACTCGAAATGAGCGCGCTAGTAACGGTGTTCAGTCCAAACAAAGGTTGCTTGTTTTCTTGCTATTTTGGCACTCGATCAGTATTCATTCCTGCGCTTTAATTAATTTTATATTACATTAAGAGTCTTGGTAATGAAAGAAATGTCAGTTGTGAACACTATGTAGCTTCCCACCACTATATAATTTTGAATCTTTATGTACTCGACAACTTTCTAATTCTTTGAATAAAGTCGGCGGTAGTTAGTTTAAATTCCAAATTACAAGAATTTACATAAACCGTATGACTTACAGAATAGGTTTCTACGTTTTTTGGAATTTTTCCGAAAACGGCTTTAGCAATTTTCTTCAAACTTGGAATGCTAATTGATCACTTTTAATCGAAAAACTTTAAGAAAAAGTGATTTTAGGCTGGAAAGATTTTGGTTGAACTTTAGACTTCAAGAATTGCGCAGTCTTCTGGACAATAATGTTATGTTATTTGATAATAATTAATTATACTATGTAATTATATAATATATTATAATGTAATTAATACTAGAAACCCCCACTTGCCACCTCTATATTAAAGTTAGGACACTACTGCGGGTCCCCTGATCAAAATAGGGAAAAAGTGGTGGATAGGTTGTAAGACCAGATCCTTGGGTGCAGAGTTGTCAAAAAGATATTTCATAAATCTATTTATTAGATTAAATGAAATTAAATTGATTTATTATATTGGGTAATTCTGAGTAAGACGGACCACTTATATTGAAACAAGTATGAACCTGTCAAGTACAAAACAAAAATTGTACTATATTTGTATTATAAAATATTATAGTTATAAAACAAAAATTTTTCCATAGAAACCTTAATGAATTAAACTTTGTTACTTTGGGCCCTAGAAGGATAGACTTGTGGTTATATGCTGGACAGGTTATAATTAATTTCAAATAAAGTTTCATAAGCCAATATGTTTACAATAAACATGACGATGTTAATTAGTTAGTAGTGAAACTGAGAGTGTTTAGGAAGTGTTCGTTTTAACACTGGACTTGTAATAATCTAAAAGGAAAGCGCTCTGTCTATCAATGCTGGGGTTTAATTTTCAACAAGTTTGCAAGTATACTATAAATGAATTTTCCTTATTTAACATGTTTACTTAGATACAAAATGAGTTTTCGTCCTTCAAGGATGTACTTCTAGTCTGGTTACCAGGTCATAGGGAATTATTGGGAATGAGGAAGTGGATAGGTTTGCCAAATTAAGCGCTTCTCTCCCTTTCATTGGTCTCGAGCTTGCTATTTGGTGGGTCCAGTCATGGATAACTTCACTGCATTCATCCGTGTGAATGAACACAGTGGGCTGTCGACAGTCTAAGACGTTCATTGGGGATCAATTTTTCTTACCTTTTTTTTGTTTAAATTTTTTTCGTTGTCACATTATTGAAGCATCACTAGAATCGTTAATTTCACATATTTTAACAACAAGAAGTTGTTGATAATATGCCTTTTTTCGTGTAATCAACGCTTTATATATCGTCCCTTTTTTTAAGTGTCTTCATCTTTCTAAGGAAAACTGAAATGCTTTTTCTTACAATATTTTAATAAGGAAAGGAGGTCCAATGACGAAATGAATGCAGTTTGGAAAGTATTAAATTTCTAATGAGACTTCATCTGGTCCTGCAGCCTTAAAATTTCTACATTTTTTATCTAAAAACGACCCAAAGTTAAGTATACAGTATTAACCATTAAACACAGTTTATTTGCGAATATAATCTTTCCCGAATTTCTACAGACAAAATACTAGGGATAAAGGTTTTAACCGGCGAACAGTATCTCAAAAAGACTGGAATCGTTAATTTCATCTATCTTAACAACAACAGATTGTTGATAATATGCCTTTTTTCGTTTAATCAACGCTTTATATATCGCCCCTTTTTTAACGGCGCCTTCCTGGAACTGGATCGCGTAAATGACCTTGCTATGGAATGCAGAGCTATGACACAGTCGACTTAGGAGGTCCCTAGCTGTGCATGGGACAGCTGTAGTTCTCGGTTGGGTGCGTATAGGTTCGTTTAAGACGCGCATAGTTTACGCTTGGGATACGTCAAAGTTTCAATGCCTAGATTTCAGTCTAGTGAGCTCGCATAGGTCTCACACTTGTAGGCGCACATAGGTTTCTGTTAGGGCGCGGAAAGGTTTCTGTTGTTAAGCAGCGAAGTGCCCGCAAGAGTAGCGACCCCACGGGTTACCATGCGCTTCATCAGAACAGAACACAATACACTTAAACTACATACACTCTACGCAAACGCGGTACAGAAATTAGGGTCTCCGTCCCTAGTTTACTGGCGTAACTCCCCCTAATCTGCGGAATACTAGCTCGAAACTGTTTTTCACTTTACTTCAGGTTAGGTCCTTCGTCTTTTTGCAAGTCACCTTTTTCTGGACTACTTTCTGGGCTTAATGTGCTATGCGACTCTGTCTCCCTGCTTAGATAGACTCCAATCCCTACATTCCAGAATACTCCGTATCATTGTAAACGCTCCTTTTTACGTCTCCAAACGTACTGACCTTAGTACACCTTTCCCAAAGGACCTCAAGTCGCCCAAACCCATATTCAGAACATTTAAAAACAGATGATCTTGAGCTAGAGCGCGGTAGTGAATATAGCCCATTTTATAAACAAATCGTAGAGGCCACCAGCACCATAGAATATTATTACTGCAACACTCACTTTAACATTCACCATAATCAAAATTTTCTTCATTAAGACTGTCTAGTAAACACCAAATTAAATTACTTATAAAAATCTAGTGTATATATTTAAGCCCTAAGAGATACGTGCTATTTGTAATCTGATTGTTTTAGAAGATCTCTATCATATTGTTGTTCAATGTCCTATATACTGTGCTCTCAGAAATCACTATATATCCTATGCAAAAGATATAACAACCGATACATTTCCTTCACTAGTTGTTACTAATGATTATTATAAAGTAAAAAATTAAACGTTTTATTTAATGGGCCGCTTGAAATTGAGATCATTTATAATTAACGAGTAACTATATAACTTACTTTTAAATTTGAGAAAATATATGTTTCTGTAAATGTAAGATACCTTAAAATAAATATTGATTCAATCTAATAATTTTAAACTTGGTTAAAATTAAATAATATTAAGTTAAAATTAGGAAGCAAGATGTACCTCTCATTTCAATTTATATGTTCTTTGAAGCTTAATTATATTTATTTATTTGTTCTTTGAAAATTCTTTATTTTTGTCTATTGTAATTTCCAATGTATTTGATCTGTAACATTACAATGTTTATTATTGATCAAGTGTATATCTTCCATTAATTTTTATATCAGCTGATGCTGCGTTTATATTAGTGTATTTATTATTTGTTGTTGTATTATTATTCTGTTTTAGTACTATTTACAGAACCACTTTCTATTTGTATGGGGGCTCTCCCCGATGGCAAATAAAATAAATAATAATAAATATTAACCTCAGACTCACATATCCTGCAGTTCAACACCTCTCTTCCCGAACTCTTCCTGATAACCCTTCTTGAGGTGCCTCGTGATCTCCTCTCAAGTGAAGAGAGTGCATAGTGCTTTTGAGTTATTTTGGAGTGTTACCATTCGGTTGCTTCTCCACTCATTATGTATTATGAGTAATTATGTACTTTTGTAATTATTGTTACTTACTGCGCGATCGCACTAATTGTAGCATAGGTGAAGATTAACAAAAAAAAAAAAGAAATAATCTATTATGGAAAACTTAGCTCGATGTAGAATTGTTATCGATAATCAAAGCTCGATATTGATGGTGAGCTCGGTAAGAAGGGGTGATCAATGCAATAGAAGGAAAAAAAATGGATGACATATATAGACAGGATATGGGAGTGAGCAAGTGTGACGAGAGACATTATTATGTGTGAGATCAATATTATTGATCAATGTGATTAGGTGTGTGGATGTAAAATGAGAGTTAAGAATAACAAACATTTTCGAATTATTTTTAGTTTTATAAATTACAGATTGTTTGGTTTAATTTTCCGCCAGTCTATGCTATGCAGAATTATCTATGGTCAATGAAATTAATACTTTATGTTATTATCTTAAGATGTATTTTGATTAAACTTGATTATATCTTATAAAAATTATTACTCTCTCTTTAATATGTAATATGGATGCTATTTCATTGGTGATAATAGTAAGAGGAAGTGTTGCGATCGTGCCAGATTTACAAAATTGAGTTTTCACCGGAAATACATATTTAGGCGTCCCCTGATTACGAAGAGAAAGTTTTTACAGAATGATCTGTAGGTGGGGGTTGTGTTTTAGCAGAATATCTCAAAAACGGAATGTCGCAGAAACTCAAACTTGGTAGGAACTAGCATCGCATCAGACACGAACATTTCGGTCAAAATTCATCAACCGGGAAGTGCAATCTGAGATATTTTCCTTGATAGTCTGCTTCTTTTTGTGGTCACCGACCGGTTTCAGGCGTTCGCCATTATCAGGATGCTTTTTGTCAAACAGTGTGGTAACATAGATTTGCACAGAGCAAATTTAGCTGATACCCTCCACATTGATACTTGCAATTTAGTTGATACACTCCACATTGATACTTGCAATTTAGTTGATACACTCCACATTGATACTTGCAATTTAGTTGATACACTCCACATTGATACTTGCAATTTAGTTGATACACTCCACATTGATACTTGCAATTTAGTTGATACACTCCACATTGATACTTGCAATTTAGTTGATACACTCCACATTGATACTTGCAATTTAGTTGATACACTCCACATTGATTGATACATTTGACAATTTAGTTGACTACACTCCACTTTGATAACTTGCAAATTAGTTGATACACTCAACATTGTACTTGCAAATTTAGTTGATAAAACCTCCACCATTGTTAATTGCAATTTAAGTTGATACATCCACATTTGATACTTGCAATTTAGTTGATACACTCCACATTGATACTTGCAATTTAGTTGATAAACTCCACATTGATACTGCAATTTAGTTGATACACTCCACATTGATACTTGCAATTTAGTTGATACACTCCACATTGATAATTGCAATTTAGTTGATAAAACCACCACAACAGGAAGTGCGACTTTACTCAATGATTTTTTAATTTTTCGTAATTTTTTCGAAAACGGCTCAAACGATTTTCTTTAAACTTCGCATACTATCTACATACATAAATACCTATCACTTTTATTTGAGACATTTTCACGGGAAAATAGATTTTTGGGTTATTCTGGGGGAACATTAATAAATTTGTCCTCAAAAGTATAATATATGGTTTTTACCACTAACATAATATTAATACACACTAATAGCAATGGTGGAATTTCAAATTTGAAGAAAATCGCTTTACCGGAAGTGAGATAGAATCGATCCTTTTATTTGAAACATTTTTCCCAAAAATTTGTTTTTGAATAGTTGTACGAAATTTGAGGCGTTAAATTTCAAATGTTTATTATGCAGTTGGTTCAGTGTTTTTGGTGCGCTCTACTGGTTTTTAGATGAAATTGTATACATTGGAGTAAGAGAAAAGTGTGAGTACAGTGACACCAGTTTTTTCCATATAGAATAGAAGTAAGAAAACAACTATTTGTATGGGTTGTGAAACTTGAACAAATAAATTATCATTATAAAGCTAACACTATTATTTGCAACAAATTGTTTTGGAAAAATTGATTTGGAAGGGTGTTCTGAAGAATCTGTGACGTTACATTTGAGTTTGTGCAATATTTTGGCGCTATTTTCTGGATTACAGTGTAAACACATTCCATTTCTACCAGCCATCTGTGCCGACCAATATAGTTAGGGCAGCCAACTAAAAACTTGACGAGATTATGTCAATTTTATAATTATAGTAAGAGAAAAAGTCGTTTCAGTATTTCAAACCTTTTTTTATTTTTAACGAAGTTGGTTTATATAATTATAAACTTTTTAACTAACAGTGTTGCTTCGACACCTTATAGCGGTATAAAAGGAAAGATTAAAAGAAGAACCAACAGTGTTGTAAATTAAATTTATATTTTGCTCGAGTTGTATTAAATAAAGGTATAATTTTCATCATATTTTAAAAATAATAAAATAAATCTGGTATCTTATGTTGAAGTATGTTTCGTGTCAAATAAATAGTCATGATTAAAAGAATAAAGTATGAGTTAGAAGTGAACCGCCTGTATTTAATATAAACTTCCCACTGTTAAGGTTATGCCACTCAGGTTGATTTTCCAGCGCCCTTTGAATAGTTTCTCTTTTTTCTTTCTTTTTAATTTTGGCAACACAAGTGACAGAGATTGCAAGTTTCCTTGTTATACAATATATATCTAATTTTAATCTGAAAAAAAAGAAAATTAAGAAAAGTTGAGTTCTTACTTTTTAAAAAAAAATGTTTTTCTCAGGATTTATTTTGCATGCTATTCAATAGTAAGTTCTACCTTTAATTATTCAATTTTGCTCTATTTTCCAACAAGCGGTTCATTAATTAAAGTGAAAGAATATAAAATAAATTACAGTTTATTTTTTAGATTTTGTATTTTCAAGAAATTGAAACGTTTAATTAAAAAAAAGGAAAAAACAAACAGAATTTTGTAGGAAGCACTAAACGACATTTTGTTATTGCAATTAGTCTGTTCTAGAACTCGGGAATAGACACAGTTAGGCCTCATTGACCCATCTGGCTCTTCGAAATTCACCCTTATAATTAGCCCCTTCTCCGTAAATGATCATGCGCTATTTCGTCTAGACAAGTGTCGTGCGAAGAGCGGTGATGGAAACTCTTGTTTGTTCTAACAATCGTTTAGTTGGTTGGAAAACTCTCTAGCATGCAAAAGGACTTCCTGATGGAGTTTTGAAAACATTCAAAACAGTGAAGTAACTCTTTGAGAATTTTGTACGGACTCTTGAATATTATTGTAGGCTTCTTGAATTCTTATTTCAGACTTCTTGAATGTTGTTTTTTTATACTGATTAAAGCTTCGAATTTGACAAGCTACTTGGGTACTTGGTGCTTGTAAAGTTGTAGTCCATTCCTCCGTTCCGTAAATGTGAGCGAAAAAGTGCGCTGTTTCAACCGAAGCTTGATTTTTCAGCAAGCAAGTTAGCAAACAAACCTCACACTAAACACACACATAATTTTCTAAAACCCATTTTTCAGACTCAGGGGACTGCAAAATATTTATTTCCAGTGAAAACAAATATTTGAAAATTTGCCACGATAACAGCACTCCCGTTGAAAAGTGATAAACTAAAACTGAAAATCTTTGATGTAAACAAAATAATTAAACTGTTTATATCATTGGAGGTGAAAAATAATAATTTTTTAATAAATAGAATGAACATTTTTCCTTTTTTTTTTTTGTTATTTTTTATATTTGTAGAAGGGAAGGTCAAAGTGACATAAAAATATGATGCGAGCAAAATGGTCTCTCATATTAAGGAATTTTATGTTCACATTTACGAGAAAGCTGGTGACGTCATTAACAGCTCACTTTTTCTATACTCATGAAAAAATTCACTACTTCAGAGGTAGCTACTTTTAAATTCAAAATATTCTAGTTTTCTACTTAGTAAGCTATTATTTTTGTTCACAGATGACGCTTCCGTCGTCAATGGACGTGCGGAGTATTTGATAGCTAGACAATAAATTAAGACAAATGGAGGTCTTACACCTTTGGTGATCAGATTTCCATTTCTACATCTAAAAGCACTTTTTTTCGGACTTAATACTTCCTAAAAAAGAGAAAATAAAAAACAAAAAACAAATCTGGTGTGAAACACACACACACATACCCCGATTTTCCTTACTACAGTTATTACAATTCTGGATGACAGACATTCTTCAAATGTGGACTTTTTACCAGACGTTTAATTAGTTTTTAGAATTACGTAGGATATAGACATAGAAGGTAAGAGGTGCTAGTTGGTTTTGGTCTAAAGGACTACCTGAATGGGCTGCATTACCAGGCAACACCCTAGTCAACCTTCAGCAAAACTTGTAAAGGTAGTTTAGATTTTATAAACTTAAATATATTTTAACGTTGGTAGAACCGTTAATTGTATGGAAGGAGCAATTTAAAAGAAAGCTTAGCATTGCCAAGCTGCAATGTTGAAGCTGCAATTGCTTCAGAACATTGCAAAATTATATTTCCCTGGGAATAAGGTTTCAAATAAAAGTGATGAGCATTGAAGGGTTAGATATATGAGCTAAGGGGTAGATGAGTTAGTAGAGAGATATATAACATTCCAAGAAAATCGGTGAAACCATTTTGGTGAAAATTGCAATTAACCGAAACAGAAACATTCAGAAGATTCAAAAATCCGGTTCAGGGTTTCTGTATGAAACTTTAGTGTCAGGGGTGTTGGTAGTATCTAAATAGAAAACCAAGTTTAAGGTTCTCGTTTGTGAGATAGTTTCACAAAACAACCAAACACACTTACAGAGACGATATTTGCTAAGACCATTATTCTCGTAAGATGATCTGAATAATCGCATTATCTTTTCCCTTTTTACAAACAGTAAGAGAAAGTAAAGAAAAAACCACACATTCTACAATTCAATTTTAAATTATGTTTTGACAATTTTCTATTTAAATTCATGGCAGTTTCCTCTCTCTTTGAATCTATCGATTTAACAATCAGTATGTACATTGTAGTCACTGTATTCCCATATAAGTGCAGTGCTTTTATAGGAATTAAATATGAACTCGTCCGTAATTACTCCTATTTTACCCACACATATTCGAATGAAGCATTTACAAAGTGTTTGTAAAGTTTGGGTTTTATTTATAACAAGATAATGAGTCCGCGGTCGAATACAGACTCATGATTTTCAACAATATTGTTACCAAAGTAATTTCAATTAAAGATTTAAAATATAAACGATTATATCTGTGGTGTGTTGTTAGATTCACTGTTTTTAGAAAATTATTGGAACCACTTTTTACTTTCTCTTACTCCTATTAAGAGGAAGTATTGCGATCGAGCCAGATTTTCGGAATTGAGCGGTATCGAATACGATTCCAGAGATTTTCTTTGTATTTCGCATACTAAAACATAATAGGCTGAAAGCATTTTTTTGATTTGGAATATTTTTCCAAGAAAAGCGTTTTTCCTGGGTGGGGGGGATTCAGGGTGAACGGTGACTACAAGTTTCTCTATTATGTCCAATTTCAAATTATGAAATTTCTAAATAATACAGACAATAATTAATTATGTTAAAAAAAGTAGCATAATTTGAAATAAATCGATAATCGGACATGCGAATTTTTCTGTATTATTGGGTTTCTCAGTTTTCCACTCTTTTCTTGAAAACTGTTTCATAGATTTTCCAAAAACTGCTATATTCATTGTACACATTTTATAAATCTTATATTTTCTTGAAATAATAGTTTTTGAGAAAGTAAGACGACATTAAGGTTCCCTCTATTATGGTGCCATTCAGTACAGTTACCTTCCATCACTTGTTGGCAGTTAATAGAACTAAACGTTTAGTATAGCTTCCAACTTTAAAAAAAATATCAGTTAGAATTAAGAATGTTTGTTAACACCAGATTTTCTTTTTAGTTAATAGAGTCAAATTTTTTATTATTATTTATACTTCATTTATATACCTCTTTTTTTTCTTTTTTTTTTTATTCCTTACTAAATGACGTAAATAGCAACGAACTTCCAACCTAAGTGACATTAATCCGCAGAACTAGGAAACTATATACAACAGCATCCTGGAGAGATTCAAATAATACCTTTTACAGATTCAATAAATCCAGCTTCTATTCAGTAACCATCGAAAGGACGATATTCAAGTCCCTAATTATGAAGACGCAAAAAACAACTGAGGTCATTTGGCGCTCGAAGCCTTCTCAGTGCACTGTCGGCCTGCGGAACACTGTCTATCACCGGGCACTAATCTGTAGAGGCAACTAGAATGAGAAAATCTAAGGGCAGCACTGCTGTGGGCTTGAATCGCGTCTATAATCTCTGAGATTATAATTATGTATATGTATATATATCATATCAAAATTCTGAAATGGCACTTAGAGAACAACTTCTCAAGGGAGCGAGAGAGGTCGATTAGAGATCCGTGAACAAAGAGATACAATAGTTAGTAAAAGTTTCATAGCTTTCATTAACTAATTAAATACGAAACAGAAAACAAAACATATAGATCTTTTAGGAATTAATAGCTATTTCATTATTGAACTCTCTGCAGGCAAATTCCTGCATTGAACTGTGAGAACTTATTTCAATTTCTTGATTTTACTATTTTACTTAATTTTTTCATTTCGTTTTCTTTGTTCATCGTTCAAAAAATTAATTTTCTCGGGCAAACGTTTCAAACAAAAGAAGTAATAGGTATGCATGTATATAGATAGTATATGAAGTTTAAAGAAGGTTTGAGCCATTTTCGAAAACTGAAGACTGAAGAAAACGAAAACTGAAGAAAAAAAGCAACTCAGTAAAGTCTGTTGATGGATTTTGCCCGGAATCTTGGTGTCAATGCGGTGTTAATACCTAAAACGAATACCCGAGTTTGAACTTTATTGCGATTTTTCGTTTTTGGGATATTTTATTAACAGACGCACATATATATGTACATATAGATTCGCTAAAAACATTTTTTTCGTATTCAGGGAACCTCAAAAGATATTTCCGCTGAAAACGGAAGTTACTTCCTCTCGCCACTTGTAAGAGAAAGTTAAAAAAAAAATTAATAAAATAAAATAAATTACGTAACAAACAGCATAATTTCTGTGTTGTGCATAATATAAAACTTCATTTCTTTAGCCACCATTACGATAACTTTACAAAAACATTTATTGTTTTTTTTGTTTACACTTATTACACAATCATTACATCATATGAAGATCTAATTTTGTTTTCTTTTATCTTGCTCGTAAAGGTAAAATATAGGATTTAAATTAAGTGGTTGAACACATTACTGTCACACATGTTATTACTGAGAACTTTGATCGATTAAATTTAACTGGCTATAATATTATACGTATAAGTGGGGGAATCTAAAATAAAAATGACACGTAGCGTGACATTCCAGCTCCGTTCTGGACACACCAAAATCTACTTATTCGGAAAAATGTTCAACGAATGTGATAGATCTACAGAATGTTTAGTTATTATACCGATTTCGAAGAAATTGGTTGGTTTCCTTGTTGAGGTAACCGCAGAAACCAGAATAATCGTTCAGTGAAGTCGCATTTCTCATCTACCGATTTTCTTTAAACTCGTCTATTGGGAACACTTATTAATATTATTTATTGAATATGTGGATGGGTCCGCAATGCTAGATAACATCTGGTATTTTATCCTCGTAGCATGCATATTTCTTTTATTCCTGACCGGTTTCGGATTTTCTTCCATCATCAAAGTAAATTTATCAAGTTCATGCAGAGAGTTCACATCAACGCAATGTTTCTGTAGCACTCGACACTTGTTGGTTTGTTAGTGTATGCATGTGCGGGAGGTTATAATGTTATGATATGAAACACTGCGTTGATGTGAACTCTCTGCACGAACTTGATAAATTTACTCTGGCGACGAATGAAAATCCGAAAAGAAATATGCAAGCTATTACGGACAAGAAACCAGTTAATATTATTTATATGATAGCATCGTATAATATAGTGAAATTGCACATTAAAAGAAAACATAACCCCGCCCATTGCCCAAAACGCTCCAAAATGAATTTTCCCAGAAAAATGTTCTAAATGCTGTAGCTCTTTGTCATTGACCAAGTTGAAGCCATTTTTGAGAAATTTGCAAAAATTACAAAAAAAAAAAAAAAAATCCATTCATTAAAGTGCCACTTCCGGTTGAGCGATTTCGATCAAAACTTTCTGCGATTTTCCATTTTTGAGTTATACTGACCACACACAAACACACAGACATGTTTGGCATACCCCGAGTCAAAAACGATAAAGTTGCTCTGAAGCTGTACCTTCATCATTCCGTTTGGATATCACCACGCGATCCCGTCAGGAAGTTAGTTATCGTTCTAAAAATTCCTCGACCGGAGGTATAGCTACTTTATCGTGGTATCTGTTGTCGTAAGTAAATGATGTCATATCTGCTAGAAGCAATGGGCGGAGCTTATCTGCCGTTTAGGTCTCACAAGTAAGTTGTCACTGCTGAATGGATTTTTTAGTTTTTTTGCAGATTTTTTTTTTTTTTGAAAGCGGCTCCAACGATTTTCATTAAATTTGATAGTCATGTTGCCCAGCTATAGATCAATCATTTTTATTTGAAACATTTCTCTTGGAAAAGTGATTTTAGATCGGGATCTGGGTAAAAGGTGGCATTAGACCTGTAATATGCCATTTTAGGATGCCATCTATATAAATTTAATGTGATTTACTTACGATATGTTGTTATAATTTCGAGTTTACAAACAATCGGTTGACCGGAAGTGCGAATATCCTGAGTTTTTTTTTTTAGTTTTCTGCGATTTTTATTTTATTGAACTTCTAAAATCGCAATAACTTTTCATATAAAGACCCGTTACTTTTGTTATCACTCTACCTTTAAGGTCCCCTTTCATTACAGTGTAGGTACTCCAGCCAATATAACATTGAAGGCAAGGATATATTGAGTAAAAATTTGTAGTTGGATGAAAGTGGGTCAATTTGTAGTTGGATGAAAGTGGGTCAATTTGTAATTGGATGAAAGTCGGTCAATTTGTAGTTGGATGAAAGTGGGTCAATTTGTAGTTGGATGAAAGTCGGCCATTATTTAGATTTTATAAGAAATGCAGTAAGAGAAAGAAGTCGCGAAGAAGCGTTTCACATCAGATTTTTTGTTTTAAATATTAAAGTGAGACAGATTCAATGTTTCATTATCCAGCATTTCTATTAATCTTTGATTTTTAACTTTATACAATTATTTATTCCCATGATTAATCACGTTCTATTTATTACTAGTTATTTCCAAGGCACTCCGTGAAGAGATAAAACAGAGGAATAGCCGTCATTAAAATATAATAATCAATGAATATCTAGATATTGTAGAGATTGTCAATACAATGACAGTTTCAAGTTCTCAGTGATAACCCACATTTGCCAGATCGTTTTATAAATTAATTTGTTACTCTTTCTCCAATATAGCGGTATAATTGCAGAGTCCCTATAAGCTTAAAGGAGATTTATGAGGATAGAAAGCTATCTTCTTGGATCTTTCTCAAATACCCAATCATATTAGCGTCATTTGACCTATATTTTTACTGATATTAATACAGCCAAGTAGGAAAAGCAATTATAGTAATAAAGTTTGGGGTCTATCGATGTTTAGTTTCTCTTCTTGTTATTAGAGAAAGCATTGCGTGTACTCGGGTCAAATTCTCGAATTGACACCAAGTTTTCCATCAAAATTCAGTAATCGTTAATGCATGGCTTGCTCCACAGGCCTCAAGGCCAGGAGCGGTTGCCGGCGGTTGCGGAAGCCGGGGGGACCCGGGGCCGATGTTCCGCCCCCCTCGGAGACCTAACATGGTGATCAGGATGGTGCAGGCGAACCTCCACCATGCAAAGGCCGCTTCGGCCGTGCTTAGTAGGAGGTTCGACAGGGAGGAGCTACATGTAGCCCTGCTGCAGGAGCCATGGTGGGATCGTCCGAGGACTGAATCCGAAATTTGGGAAGGTACTGTACAACAAGTCTGTAAGTAGACCTCGAGCATGTATAGTACATAGTAATAAGGTGAGCTGTGGACTATTACCGGAGCTGTGCTCCGCCGATTGTGTTACAGCTCTCCTAACTATCAACACCGAAGAGGGAGCGGAAAGGCTGGTCATTAGCTCTGCGTATTTCCCCGGTGATGAGGATCTCCCCCTCTGTCTATTAAGAAGAGTGATGGATTATTGCAGAGGTGGGAACTTGCAGCTGGTGCTGGGATGCGACGCCAATGCGCACAACACTGCCTGGGGGAGCACCGACATCAATCAAAGGGGTAAGTACCTTTATGAATTCATTATTGGTGAAGGGTTGCATGTAGCTAATGTAGGCTTGGAACCAACTTTCGTGACTGCAGCTAGGAGGGAGGTGCTGGATGTGACGCTAGCCTCGAGCTCTATGTTGAGCAAAATCGCTCACTGGCATGTATCAAGTGAACCATCGTGCTCGGATCATAGGCACATTAGGTTCGATATATGCACTCCACCATTGGTCATTAGTAGGCTTCGAAGCCCGAGGGAGGCCCACTGGAAGGGATTTGTTGGGAGTCTCAGCGAGTCTCTCGGTGACTTAAAGTGGACAACAGGAAGTCTGGAACGGGCAGTGGCACGGGTAACCGAGGCGATTTTGGACGCCTACCAGGAAAACTGTCCGGAGAGGGAAAGGCCTAATAGGTCGAAGAATGTCTGGTGGAACGATCATCTCGAGAGAAGGAGGCGAGAGGTGAGAAGGCTGTTTAACAAAGCCAAAATCAACCAAGACTGGGCATCGTATAGAAGGGTACTGACGCAGTATAATGTCGAAATAAGGAAGGCCAAGCGTAAAGCCTGGCGAAGATTCTGTGAGGACGTAGCAGACACTTCGGAGTGCGCGAGAATCCACAGAATCTTAGCAAGAGAAGGTACTGCGGACAGGGTAGGGTTCCTGAAGAAAGATGACGGAACCTACACTAACTCGATAGAGGAGTCGCTGGAGTTGCTTATGAGCACACATTTTCCAGGGTCCTCTTATGGAGAGGCCCCTCTAGAGGTTGAGGGGCTGAGAAGACCTGGTCGGGAGGATTGGAAAATCGCGAATTACATCATACAGCCGAATAGGCTAAGATGGGCGATTGGAAGGTTCAAGCCCTATAAAGCACCAGGCGTGGATGGGATCTACCCCGTCTTCCTGCAGAAGGCGGTGGAGGTGTTGACACCACACCTATGTAGGATCTTCAGAGGCTGTTTGTCCTGGGGATTCATACCAAATGAATACCGTGTTCCTCCCGAAAGTAGGGAGGACGGTAGATCAAACGCCAAAGTCGTTTAGGCCAATAAGCCTGTCCTCCTTTCTGTTGAAGGCGATGGAGAGGATGATTGACAGTTTTATAGGGGACGAGATTTTGAGGATTAATCCTCTTAATAATCGCCAATATGCCTATCAGGCAGGGAAATCCGTAGACTTGGCTCTGGATGACCTAAATAGGCTACTCCAAAAGTCGCTTGACGACAAGGAAATTGCGGTAGTCACCTATTTGAATATAGAGGGCGCCTTTAATATTTATTATTATTATTATTACGCACACTCTTAGCCACCGTACCAAGCGCATAGCGCCAAAACCGGTGCCTATGGTCACTTAGCCTTAT
The DNA here is from genome assembly GCA_011037195.1 of Triatoma infestans. Lineage (NCBI taxonomy): Eukaryota > Metazoa > Arthropoda > Insecta > Hemiptera > Reduviidae > Triatoma > Triatoma infestans. The sequence continues at coordinate 95,192 of JAAEAF010003892.1, forward strand.
CTACTAGGTAGATAAGTTCCCGTCCCTGCCACGGGGAGGCGGACCTCTACTTATACGTCTAGTCCTTCTTATCACTGCGACTTCTTGAGCGAACTCGACAAAGTCTTCGAAGTTCCTTGCATTCGTTACCAGCTCTTTACATTCTCCCGGCCAGTTCCTCCCCCTACTTATCAGCTTGAATTCCATATGGATTCTAGCCTCGTCGAGGAGAGGACACCGGAAGAGAACGTGATGCACCGTGTCCCGCTGACCGCATTCACAATTTGGGGAATCTTTCAATCCCAAGTCGAAGAGCTTAGAATTGAACTCCCCGTGCCCCGTGAATATTGTGTAACGGTCTGGGATAGCCGCAGCCATCGCATCGACAGTCTGTGATGCAGATTTGGAAAGAACTCATAAGTAGTTCTTCCTGTCCCTGCCTCATCCCAGCGTCTTTGCCACTTCCCTATTTCATACTCTCGGATCGTTTTCTTTACGAGAGCAGGAGGCATCTGACTAGACAACTCCCGACCATCAAGGACGATCATGCCCCTTTTTTGGTGTTTGTGTCTTAGGGCCCTCATCTCTGCTTGGAGATCGAGCGGCAACACTCCAGCGACCACCGGTAAGGAGGCCGTGGACGTCGTCGCATAGGCCCTAGTCACCGAGCATAAAATAGCTCTTTGCATTCTTAATAGAATGCCACTGTACGACTGCATGGCTAGCTTTTCAGCCCAACAGGCAGATACGTACGTTGCGACATTCTCAATCACGCCCCTGTAGATGGTCAGAGCCACACCAGTCTTCAGCCCCCACTCTCCACGGGCTACTCTTTTGATCCCCTGGTATAAGTTTAGCCATCTTGAAGCGACTCGCTGAATATGGGGCTTAAAAGAAAGCTTCCAATCCAGGAGCACGCTTAGATACTCGAACTGGGTTACGTGGGCTATTCTTTGTTCGTCCACCCGGATCCAAGGTGGACGACTGGGATGAAGCTTGCCTTTCATGAGCATCACTTTCGACTTCTCTAACGAAATCTGCAGCTTTTCCCCTTGACACCATCTTTTTATTAGAGACCCAGCCGTGCAAGCACGCTCCTCTATCTCCCTCCGAGAATCCCCATGGACAACTATTGCTAGGTCATCAGCGTATGCAACCGAGTCACAGTAATCCAATTTATCAGTCTGTTTTAACAGCTGTTCCATCACTAGGTTGCACAGGAACGGACCCACCACCGAACCCTGTGGACAACCTTTAGTTATTGGTCGTGAGATCTCGCCGGCTTGAGTCACTAACATCGCTACCCTCTGGGTAAGGTAGCTTTGTATTAGTTTTAGAAGACACGGTGGACAATCTCGTCTTCTTAGTGACTCCAAAACAGTCGGCCACCAGACATTATCGAAGGCCCCAGCTATGTCCAGGAATACTGTGAGAACGTACTTGTGCCCACTGCCACGGACCAATTCAAGGATTTTCATGATGGCATCTGTCGTCGATCTTCCCGATACAAACCCATACTGGTTGGGACTGAAACTGATAAAGCTTTTTAATCTCATTATAATCAGTTTCTCCAGCAGTTTCCCGAAAACGGGCAGGAGTTGTATCAATCGATACGACTTTGCATCATTCACGGGCTTGTTTGATCCTTTATATAAAACTTTTACAAGCCCTGTTTTCCATTGAGTGGGAAAGTATCCCAATCTCAGGCATCCATTGAAAAGGTCAAGCAGATATTGGCTTAATACCTCCTCGTTCTTCCGGACAATTTCTCCATTTATCATATCTATGCCGGGGGCCTTTTTATTTTTAATCTCTCCAATAACATACTTTACATCATATATATCAAATTCTGTGATGGAGTCCGTGAGAGCTGGTGACTCGTACGCTGCTTCGCGACGACCTTTTTGCAATTGCGTGTCGTCCGAAGGACAATCCTCAGGAAGAAGCACTTTCAACAAATGCTCTGTTGATTGCTGCCAGGACCCAGCACCCGGCACTCCGTCCATATTTAGACTAGCGAGTACCAGGTCGGTCCTTATTTTTCTAGTTTGCACCCTGTATATAATGCCCCACGGATCATTATTGCCTTCTGACTCCACGAACTCCCGCCAGCTAGAAGTCTTGGCCTGATGCACCATCTTTTTATATCTTTTTCGAGCACCTCGATACCCATCTATGTATCTTTGATACAGGATTCATCATTATGTTCCCGTTGGTACCTTCTCCGCCTCTTTGCAACGTCTTTCTTGGCCACAGTCAACTCCCGTGTCCACCAAGGAACACGGCGTGTGCGACTAGTGGCTATTTTCTTAAGCACTTCCCCACTTGTGCCAGCTATTGCCTCCGTCAGCTCTGTGACCGCTATATCGACACCATCAATGGTATCCCCTTGGACATTTAGCGTGTCTATTCTGCGCTGGAGGAGTGTCTTGTATCTTTCCCAGTCAACACATTTGACTGAGAATCTTTCTAGACCCTCAAAGGTGGCGCACGGCCTGGTGTCCCAGGCAACTTCGAAAAGTATCGCCCTGTGATCACCAGTTACCCAGTCTACCACCCTCCAACCGTGCACCCTGTCAACAGCCGAAGCTGTACACAAGGTTACATCAAGGTTATGCTCCGCGCAGTTTCCGTTCCCAGCAAACGTTTTCATATGTCCAGGCTCGTTGACCACACACAAATCATTAGCGACAAAACACTCCTCGAAGTGCCTGTCCCTATCGTCCAGTGCGTCATCGTGCCACATGGGTGACCATGCATTTATGTCAGCGGCCACAATTATCTTTTTTCCCCTGTTTTCTCTTATGAGCCGACCTAAATGAGCAATAAATGGCGTTGTGTCGCACGACGGTTGGCATACAAGCTCACCAGCATCAACTCAACGCCATTTGCCGCAGTTAACAGCACGCAGGTACAATGACTGGTGCTGTACTGAGGAAGACGCAATAGAGTGATGTCTGGATTGCACACCGCCACTGCAGTCCAAATCCATCCGTCACATGAAGCGTGAATGATACGATGCTACAATCCCAGACCCTTAACGCTCGCTTTGAACGTGTAGGACTCCTGGATTAGTGCAACATCTATGCCCCTTGAATAGATGAGCTCTCGTGCTTCTGCCATTACTGTTTTTGAGCGTTGCGCATTTAACTGCAACACTCTCAGGCCAGTTGCCGTGTTATTATGGACTTCTGCCATAGTCTGTGTTGGCCAGTTGACGGTCTAAAGCATTCTGGTAAGCTGGGCATTTTGTGCTCTTTACGGAGTGGTTGTGTGGTTTCCGGAACGCCTTACAGGCGGCGCATGCCGGGGCTTCGGGTTTATTTGGGCACTTGTCATAACTATGTTCTTTCGTGGCACAGTGTCCGCAAGTAAGATCTCTCTCCTTGCAGTACTTCGCCACGTGCCCATACATTTGACACTTCTGTAGAAGTTCACGCATTTTTGGCCTGACTTCTACCACCCAATTTTGCAAACCATTTTTGCTCTTACCTCTCTTGGCCAACACTCGAAAGGAGTACTGGAACTCAGGTTTCGGCAATACCGATCCCAAATTCTGGTCATATAGAGCTTTCATGAATTTCGCGTCATCGAGATCGCTGGGCACGTCGAAAATTAACATTTTTGGAAGCCGCTTCTTTGGCAGCTCAGCATGCAGACCAGCGTTCCGCAACTTTTCATTATTCAACAAGGCTTGTGCCTGCCCCGGAGCCCCCCTTCCCAATTCCACAGTCCGGCTAAGGAGAGGATCAGGGGAGGGTCTCCAACTAGGGGGGTGCCACAATAGATCCTTGGGGTGTCGCGGTGGCGTAGGCTGAAGAGCCAATTCCCCCGTTAGAATCTAATCTAACGCTAATGCAAATTTATTGAGAAGCTTTTTCAATTTCTTGCGATTACCAGCATATATATCCCAGCTTTTACTATCTACTACATTCAAAAGAGAATAAAATCTATTTGAGTCACTCTGGAATCGATATCTAGAGATTGTAGTGGAGTTTTAGTGGGAACGACAGAGAAAATGTGGATGAGAAAAAGTATACATTGGCTGAACACTGATTGATTGAGTAAAGTAGCAAGGACTTTACATTGACTGATATAGAAAGTGATAGCTTGAGAGAATGAAGTGACAGACTGAGCTACCAAATTGCTGAGGATGTTTCCTTGATGGTTGTGTGTACAAGATTGAATCACAGACTTCCCGGTGGTTGAGTGTCGCTAGCGTTTATATATCATTTTTAACTTCCCCTATTTCTCCTTCCTATTTTTCCTAGGGTGTTCGGAAGGCGGATCTCGACATCTCCTACTGTTAGTGGTAGGAACGCTTGTGGTAGGAATATATGTCATATCTCAATTGATGTATTGTGTGATGTAGCTGTAGGCGGTGCCTTTTCATTTTGCTGCAGGCAAGACACGCATCCACAATCCATGATTAGATCTATGAGCCTACATTACTAAAGACAGGCCGTTGAGACTTCCTCAACGTATAATAGACATCCCCTTCAGGTCTATTTCTTTCAAAAATCTATAATACAGTTTTTTGTTACAGTAAACAAAGTAATTTTTTTTCTACATGTATAATTTAGTATAAGTGTCAAGTTTATAGAGGAGTTTCCAATTAGAAAAACTGACCTTTTGCAGAAGGAGAAATTCTTGTAAATATTTTCCACTTCAGATTTTTTTCTCTTAGTTCACGAATACTCGCACCAGTATTTAGTAGTCACTTTAATAAATTGAAATATTTCAGTAAATTTTAATGAAATTAAAAATAAATAAACGAAAAAGTTGACTAAACAGCGTAAACATTTGATATTTCATTTCTCATATATTTATTTACCCTTTTTTTGTTTTTATATACTTTGATCAAATTAAAATAGTACTTTCAAATAGAGCAATTTGCTTATATAAATATCAGCTTTTTGGTGAACCACTGCCATTGTGATTAATTTGATTGTCTATAACCTCGAATGTTATATAATGTTTATATTTGTTTTATTTACTTAGATGAACATTTATGATTATAAATAATGAATTCGAATAGAAATACTCGTATTAAAATTATGATTGGTTTTATGTAATTGTTAGTTATTACCTTCCTTTACTGTTTTAAAGAGGATTGTATCAAATTCTCGAAATATTGAAGACTTCTATATATATGAAAAAAAGTTTTATGAAAATGTACTAGAAACGTTTTTTATCTTTGGACTTTGCAAACTGTAGGTGTACCTATATAGAGCATTGGGCTAAATAAATGAAGCATCAGCTTCGAATATCAGGTTCAAATAATGATTTCTAATAATATGAAAGTTTTTTCCAAAATTTACTAACCCCTAACTCAGAACGTATGTAGGACTTAATAAAATCTTGTGCCTCTTTCTCATTTGAGAAAGTAAGTCCTTCCTGATATTAAGTTTTGTTTTTTCTGTGGTATTTCAACATCCGAATCAGTTGTCTTAAGGTTGGACACGTTTGCCATTTTTATTTCCAAAAATAGGGAGTGAATTTAGAAAAAAACTGTATAGAATATAGATTTTAATAAGAGGATTCTAATGAGATTTCTAGTTGATGTCATGATTGAAGTTGTTATGATAAAACAAACAAAACACGCTAATATTTATTTTGGATTTTGTATTTCTGGAGAAATATTTTCATTTCATAGAGATAGTTAATTCAAAGCACAAGTAATTCTTTTTATGGTAGAGAATATTTTGTTCTTCTTCTACTTCTCATGGCTTGACAACCCATTACTGTGTCTTGGCCTCCTCCTACAGCTTGCGCCAGTTCTCTGTATCTTCAGCGGTTGCAACCCAATTTCCCAATCCTAGTAGGCCTGTTGCGTTATCAGCTACGCCATTGAGCTATCGCAATTTTGGTCGTCCAACTTTTCTGGTGGTGTACACTCCTTCTCTAAATACCTTTTTGGGTATTTCTTGCTCTTACATCCTGACAATACGTATGTATCGCCCGTCTGAGCCTTCTATTTTAATAGTCTGGATTACATCCGGGTGTTTAAAAAAGACTGTATAGCTCTCGGTTTGTGCGTTTTCTCCATTCGCCTTCAGAATGTATAGGTCCCACCACTTTTAGTGATACGTGCCCTTATTATTATTATTCACAAAAGGGGAGGGAAGTAAACCCTACGCTATCCAAAGCCTCCCAGGGCCCATATAGCTACCCCTAAAGAATACCTACCACTGGGACTAGAACAAAAATCCAGGCCCAGGGATACGTGCCCTTTGTTTAATTCTAATTTGATCAAGTAATTGAATTTGACATTTTATTAAGACATCGTTAAATTTCAACTATTTAATGGCTAGGTATTTTCGCTTTATTATTATGTCTACGGATTGGTTGATGAGTACGTTGTGAGTTGGAGCACCTCAATTTAATTGAGCAGCTCCACTTAATTTTGATTAAGCGTTCTCTCTCAGGTCGTCATTGGTACACTTGGAAAATGATATCTTAATAGAAATAAGAAGAAGAAAAATTGTGAATGCCAGTAGATGGTTTTTTGGGCTACCGGCCATGGGGTATGACTATATTACGGTGGTCACCAGGCTTTATAAGGCCCTGAGCGTCCAGTACTAACATACGGAGCGGAGACTGAACGCTTGAAAGAGTGTTTGCCGAAAGAGTTGGTCTTGGAAAGAATATTTTTTTAATGCTTGAATTAAAAACATTACAAACTGATAATTTAATTAACAAAATATATGAAAAGCATCGAAATTTAATAAAAAACAAAAAGGACTGAGAACAATTACAAATTTATCTCATTTTATTTATCTTCAGGCGGCCGATAGATGTCTCTATATAATTTTATGAAGAAATTTGGTGAGGATCGGTCAAGAAAAAACATTCAATTATGACCACGTTTCGACAGAGTTTTCTGTCTTTAACAAGGCTTTAATATATAGAAAGTCGTGAAGATTTGGAGAAAGAATTTTTAAACATACATATTTGTTACATCGCAGAAACATAAAAAGGAAAATTAAAAGTTACTAGTGTCTTGTCTCAAATCATCTCTATATAATTTTATTGAATTTAAACATTTAATCAAATTAAATAAAATGTGTAAATAAAAATATATAAATAAATAAAATAAAATTTAACGCAGTTACTTAATAATGGCTATAAGTAGTATAAAAGGTTGTATGTGTTTTCCAATCAGCGCAATTACTTTGACCACCACTTGCCGGGAGGTTTTATGTTTTCTGGTTGGGATATAAAAAGGATAATCCCACTTAAAGTGAAATTGTCTCTTATTGCAAAAAAGAAAAAAAAACGCCCCCAGGTTTAAATTTAATTAAAAAAATAAAAGGAAAAACTCAAAGAAATTAGTTAATCACAAAGAAAAAAAATCTAGTGTGAAACACTCGCACAACTTTCTCTTACGCAGTTTACACAGATTTAAGTGACAAATTTTCATCAAACATAACTTTCATTAAATGTTTGTCTTCAATTTTATATCAATTGGAGAATCTCAACTTAATAAAATGACTGAGGAAACCATACACTCCCCCCCCCCCCCCCAACACACACCTCAAAACTTCTGTAAATGAACTTTCTCGGATAAATGTTCCCAATAAAAGTGATAGGTCTCACAGTATTCATAGTTAATGTAGCAAACTTAATGATATATGGATAAATCGTATAAAACTGAAATAACAGTTCAGTAAAAACGCATTTCCGGTCATCCAATTTTCTTCAAACTCTGAATTTTGACAACATATTATTTCCAATTAATATTATTTAAATGATAGAATTATATAATAAACTGAAATAACACTTTAGAAGAATACATAACCACTTTAGAGGAAAACATAACCCCAAACCTCCCTCATAAGCTGCCTTATTTTCCCCGTGAAATGTTTCAAATAAAAGTTGTACCTTTTAATATGTACAGTTATTATACCAAATTTAGGGAAAATCGTTTCAAAAACGATAGTTCTAAGAAAAATAAGAAGATCGTTTAAAAAGATAGGAACTATTTGTAAATGAGGATTAATAGAAGAAGGAAAAAGTTTTAAACTGAAAAGTGAAATTGTACAGAAGAGGTTCCAGGAGGAAATAGAAAGAACATGCCAGGCAGTGATGGCCAATGAGTGCAACCCGGATCTTGAAGAATCGTGGAAAAGATTTAAAGAAATAATACTGAAAGCCGCAGAGGTGGCGTGTGGAAAAACTAAATGCGGAAGCAATAAGAAAAAGACTAGGTGGTGAACAGATGAACTTAAAGACCAGATAAGGAAAAAGAAGGATTTTTGGAAGAAATATTTGAACGATAAAACTCCTGATAGCTATAAGCGCTACAAAACCCAGAGAAAAACTAAAGAGCTTGTTTTAGATGAGAAGGGAAAGGCTTAGAAAGAATCTGGAGAGTTAATAGAGGAGAATTCTAAAAACAACCAGAATAAAATATTAAAAAATCTGAGGAATAAGGGGGAATGCCCACTAAAGAACTTAAAAGGAAAAGATGGGGCATTAATTAATAACCCAAGGGATATCATGGAAAGGTGGAAGGAACACTTCATGGAGTTGCAGGAAAGGATGGACAGCTCGAGTAGAGCATTCAACCCGGAGAGAGGATCCGACATTAGCGAGCCAAATGAGGGAACAGAAGAGGAATTCAATTATATAGAGAGGAAGAAATGTGGGAAGCCTTGGCTAAAATGAAGTTAAGAAGAGCGAAGTACGAACACCGCAAACACAAAAATTTGGTGCAAAATCCATCTGCGATTTTTCATTTTGAACTGTGCTTTTCACATACACTACACACACACACTCCACAGAGAGACCATTTTCTAAAAATAGAAAGGAAACACTTTTTCGCTTGAACAGGGAACTCGTGTATTTCCGGTGAAAACTCGATATCGAAAATTTGACACCATTTCACTATTTCCTGTTACCAGCAATAAGAGAAAGAGAAAATATTGAACAATTGATTTAGGTACCCCAAAAAGTAGCGAAATTGTTTATTTTCATTAAACAAAACCGTAAACGGAGATTTGGGAGTATGTAATATGATTGAATTGCAGATTACGATTTAGTAGGCAGTGATTGTACAATATTGTAGGCAGGTGGCCTGTTTAAAATTGTTTAACAGTAATGATCCGAAATTAAAGTATTGATTATGGAATCCGTCAATATACTGCAGGTTCCAAATAACATTGCTTACGGATATTATCGTATTATTTAATAACTAACTGTTGCCTCGTATTACAAATAGAGTTAGCCACTAAGTTATAGTGGTTTCCCGCTTAAAATATCAAATAGAAATTAATACAATGATATTTCTTACATTTGTGACCACATATGTTGTTAGGTTAAGATAAAACTTTGGGGTCAATAACTCAGTAAAAATTCCAGAATGCCGCCCGCAGTCTTATCGTTATTATGACCAGCAGATGCCCAATGACAACAGCTGCGCCTTACTTTACCGCAGTGTAGGCGTTTTTACTTTGATTTAATCTTATTTCATCTACAGTATATATTATATATATGTTGTGTGTGAACAAAATAATTAACGCAAAATCGTCGGTTGCTGAATCATGATATTCCGTTCAGATACGAACACCACATTTGACATGAAATTTTCGGATTAAAATCAATCAATCGGAAGTGGCACCTAACTGAATGTTTTCCTTAAAAAAAAAAAAAATTCGCATACTAATTACACAGATCAAAGCCCATTACTTTTATTGGAAACATTTTTTTCAAAAAAAAACTGATTTTCGAGGGAGTTTGGGGAAGCTGCAGCGTTAACGCTTCCTCTAAAACGCCAATTCAGAATAATATATGATTCAACCATCTATATACTATTAATGTAAATTAAAAGAATCGCTAGAATTCCCAATTTTAAGAAAATACTTTTAATCACAAATGTCAAAAAGTAAAAACAACCTCAAGTGAAGAAAGGTTATAATTAATAAACTCTAACGGCAATACTTGAAAACAAGAACGTATTTCAAAACAAATCCCAAATACCAGTGTTTGAGTTTACACAGCAGGTTTATAAAGAGAGAGAGTATTTGACTTGAATTAAAACACATTCTTAGTGTTTGTCAATTTTGTTATTACTTTTTTTTATTCATATTCAGTTAAGAATCAATTCAGTCGGTTGCAGAAAAAATTTAATATTCAACACGCGAATGAAATACTTTAAATACTCTAAACATATTTGGACTCGAGTGTAAAAAAAAAATTACTTTACTCACTGTTTGATAAATAACTATTCTATAACAATTAAAAATATTAAAAAAAAAACAAAAAACTCCGCCCTAGCCGGTCCCAAGCCCGGTTGAGAAAGAAGGAGGGTTTAGAGCAACCTGAATGGGTCAGTCGATCAGACTCTCAGGAAATAGGAGTCAGGCTTAACACTACAATGACTCTGAAGCTCTGATAGCTGGCGCAGAAGCTATAAGGAAGCAGCCCTTCCACTGCGTTAGAATACTGTGAGCCTATCCCTCACATTTTCGAAATTAAACCGATTAAAAGAAGCAAAAAGATAACCGGACAGATTTATAAGGCAATGACTTGGCGAGGAAATACTATTAGATATGCGACATGGCATGCAAGAGGTTTGGTTGGAAAGGGGGAAGAACTTGTAGAAGAAATGAAAATGGTTTCAGTGGATGTTATCGCAATTACGGAAACAAAAAAGAAAGGTACAGGCTGCTCTGAGAATGGTAGCATCCTAATATATTCAGGAGTACCATACACTGAAAGAGCTAGAGCCGGAGTAAGCTTCTTGATCAGTGACAGAACAGTAAATCAAGTAAGAGACTGGAAATTCCAGAGAACGAATTCTGGTACTGAGGGTCTTAGAGCCAATATCGAAAACCCTACTGACATTCGTCAGCGTTTGTGGCCCAAATGATGATGAACTTTCTGAAGTGAAAGATGCATTTTTCGAAACCTTACAAAAGGTGATTGATGATGAAAAAGACCATATGCTCATACTGGAGGATATTAATGGAAGATTTGGATCGGACTAAACAGGATATGAACGTGTCCTAGGACCACATGGTGAAAGTACTAGGAACAACATAGGGAAAAGGCTACTTCAGTTCTGCGTAGGGAATGATTTTGTCATCTTTAATAGTAAGTCTGCACATCGAGACGCCCATAAATTCACCCGTGAAGAACCTTCCAGGACCGAGAGTTCTATTATTGATTACACTTTAGGAAGTAGAAACTTATTGTCGAAGATTAGAGATGTCCATGTGAAGAGAGAGCCTGAAATTGGGAGTGACCACTTTGTGGTAATTGTTAACATGGCAGCTGCAAAATCATCGAAACCAAAGAGATAGCAAAAGAAGCAAAAATGAAGGAAAAAATCCAAAGTTTTAAACTGAAAAGTGAAATTGTACAGAAGAGGTTCCAGGAGGAAATAGAAAGAACATGCCAGGCAGTGATGGCCAATGAGTGCAACCCGGATCTTGAAGAATCGTGGAAAAGATTTAAAGAAATAATACTGAAAGCCACAGAGGTGGCGTGTGGAAAAACTAAATGCGGAAGCAATAAGAAAAAGACTAGGTGGTGAACAGATGAACTTAAAGACCAGATAAGGAAAAAGAAGGATTTTTGGAAGAAATATTTGAACGATAAAACTCCTGATAGCTATAAGCGCTACAAAACCCAGAGAAAAACTAAAGAGCTTGTTTTAGATGAGAAGGGAAAGGCTTAGAAAGAATCTGGAGAGTTAATAGAGGAGAATTCTAAAAACAACCAGAATAAAATATTAAAAAATCTGAGGAATAAGGGGGAATGCCCACTAAAGAACTTAAAAGGAAAAGATGGGGCATTAATTAATAACCCAAGGGATATCATGGAAAGGTGGAAGGAACACTTCATGGAGTTGCAGGAAAGGATGGACAGCTCGAGTAGAGCATTCAACCCGGAGAGAGGATCCGACATTAGCGAGCCAAATGAGGGAACAGAAGAGGAATTCAATTATATAGAGAGGAAGAAATGTGGGAAGCCTTGGCTAAAATGAAGTTAAGAAGAGCTGCAGGTCACGATATGATTGCTGCTGAAATGCTCAAGTTGATGGGAAGTAAAGGTGTAGATATGTTGTTTAAAATAATGGAATCCTCATGGCAAAAGAAAAAGATATCTACAGATTGGGCAACCTCATTCATTGTGCCAGTCCACAAGAAGGGTGACACGTGAGAATGCTCGAACCATAGAGGGATTTCTCTTTTATCTGTGCCTGGAAAAGTGTACTCCAGAATTTTAGAAGCAAGATTATGAAAGGAAGTCGAAGATTAACTGGAGGAAGAGCAGTGTGGATTTAGGCCCGAAAGGAGTACGCAGGATCTTAATTCTGCCCTACGCCAAATAGCAGAAAAGGCCATCGAATACAATAAAACTCTTTATCATTGTTTTATAGATCTCGAAAAAGCATTTGATAGGGTGCCGTGGAATGAGTTATGGTCCTCATTACAGAATAAAAATGTAAATAGAGCTCAAACCCTCCGGATAAAAAGTTTTTATAAAAACTGTATAAAGTACGTTAGAACGGCACATGAGCGCTTTCGAAATTCATCACCACCAGAGGAGTCAGGCAAGGGGGATATATTGAGCCCACTGTTATTCACCCTGCTAATGGACGATGTAATGAAAGCATGCTGGACAAGTACATATGCGACCTATCTTGGAAATTGGAACCTACAGGCAATAAGCTTCAATTATTTCACGTTTGCCGACGACATTATGTTGATGGCAACTAGCAAGGAAAAACTCTAAGCCAACATTGATGTGTGTGTGCAGGAGTGCGAGAAAAAAAATATGTCTGTCAGTCTCCAGAAAACCAAATGCATGGTAATTTCCAGAGCAGATGATATCCAGTTAGACATCAGTGTCACTCTAACGGTAGATTAACCGATGAGTTGAATGAGAGAATTGCGTCCGGGGAAAGATTATTCCACCTCTGAACAGGAGTTTCCTGAGCAAAAAAGAGGTCTCCAAGGATACAAAGAGGATTATCTTTAAGAATACTTACGTACCTTATCTATGGTTGCGAATCCTGGGCTATGAAGGAGTGCGATAAAAGCCGAATGCAAGCAGCAGAAATGAGATTCTTGCGGAAAATAGAGGGCACAACCAGGAGAGACCGCATTAGGAACAGCACCTTTAGAGCAAATTTAAAGGTTGAACCTCTAGGGCAAATGATTGGAAAAAAGCAACTGCGATGGTTCGGTCATAGTAACCGAGAGCATAGTCGAGGCATTGCGTGGAATGCAGTCAAGAAAATGTCAAGAAATAGAGAAGAATGGCGAACTTTTTCCAGCTCCTCTACACTCACGGGTAGAAGAGGACCCTGATTAAGTAAAGTAAAGTAGCAAAAAAAAAGTATATAAAAGCCCGGCAGAATATACAATAGCTCCAGCAAAATGTATTCTAATAAAAAGGGGAAGGTTACCTTCACAAAAGGTTGTAGAACATTAGGTTAACTTGAGCAAAATTATATTAAGTTTTCTGATATTTAATTTTTGTTTAAATGATTTTGAAATGCTAAAACAAATGTTTCAATAAGAATGTCAATTTATTTTAATATTATTTATATATTTTAGCAATTTTATCCAAAACTTAAAATTAGTTCAATTGAAAGGCGGCAATACTGTGTTTAGCTGCTGATTTTAGTGGTGTAATTATCAGTGGTATAATATGCTGATTAGTGATCCGCTAAGCCAGCTAGTTGTATACGATTATTATTTCAACTGTTGTAGAAAATAATTATTTATCAGTGTATAAAATAATGCTTTTTTATAGTCGTGTTTAAGTATTGACTTGAAGAGAGGAATTGAAGGAACTAACTGAACAAGAGTGTGAAAATACTTTCTTTTTTTTTTTTTTTTTTTCCTTGGCTTTAGTGATTTCAACTACAGCCATGCATTATATTTAATTTTTTAAGGCCAGAAATATTACGTATTCCGATAATGATCCTAAATTTGCTACACACGTTTATTCTATGACTAAATTACCAACCCCACATACCGAAGTATACATCATAAATGTATGCCACTAGTTTTATAGTGGGTCTTCACGATATGCCTATATGGACTCACGTGTTTAATCAAAATGTTTTTTTTTCTCCTTCAATAATTTATTTGCAACTGTACAATATATACAATAAGCAAATGTGATAAATGATTACAAGACATGATTTACATGGGAAGAAAATACCCAGTGGTATTACTTCAAGGCTGTGAAGTTAATTTAAAATATTCAAAATTAATACAATTTTTTACTCAAAAAAATATTGATCAAAATCAATTGTATTAATCAAAATTAATACAATTTTTTTCTGCAACCGAATTAAATTGGTGATCTGAATATATAAAAATATGAAAGTTTCAAATACGGAGAATGTACTTTAATCCAAGTCAAATACTTGTATCTTTTTATAACCTGCTGTCATTAGTATAGTCATTACTATTTTCGATTTGAAATAGTTCTTGTTTTTGCGTATTGCCGCTAGATGTCGGGCTAGTTAGAGTTGAATATATTACTTTTCTTTACTGGTGAAAAAAAATAATGGCGGTTACTTTTCGTCACTTGTAATTAAAAGTATAACTTCACTCACTAAATTTAATAATTGTCACATTATTACATGGTTGCAGAAAAAATATACTACTTAATAGGAAAGTAAAGTGATTTTTGCTGCTATATTCATGTCGCTTATATCAGCTGATACTGTGAACTCGTTTAGTAAACGTGCAACCTAATTCTCTTATTAAATTGAATACAACTATTTACCACTAAGGATTGAATACAACATTACTTTTTTGCTGTCTTATTAAAGCCTCATATATAAGAAAATGCCGGGAAATGATGGAAAAATGGAAAAGAAACAAGACAATAACGGTCCGTATAAAGAGGAAAGCAAGTGTGTACAATTACAGGATTCAGTAATCGCCCGATTACGGCACTATTCACTAACTCAATCACACAAAGATCTAAAGCAGTTTTATTTGGCTTTGCCAACACTTTTTCCATTTTTGTTTTATCAAAACATTTAATCAAATAATGACTTAGGCCTCTCAGACTTGTTAACTGAATAATTAGAAAATTATTTCCGATGTCTCTTTCAGTGATTGTCGCCTGATCAATATCACAATATTAAAGGAAGTTTAGTTCAAAGAAATTTAATAAAACCGGTTGAGGGTATTCAATTGTAAATCTGTCTTTATTGAAGGAAATGAAAATTTTACGAAATCAGTTTAATTAAATTATTAGGAATTTTTTTCCCATGAAATATTAAAAAGAAAATTGAAATATAATTGAAAAGCTAATAGTATTGTCGATTAATGTGACAAGCATAAAATGAAACACCCTAGTAGGTATCTGATAGATTGATACCGATTATTATTTCAAATTATCGTCATTATTGTATCTAGAGTACGGTAACAGAATGTTGAAAATGGCGATTTTCCCTGATATATGATAGATCTTCGTAGAGGGAATAGTTATAAAGCCCAAATCATCTGCGAACTAAAGGCTCTGCTGTGGCTACATTAGGTATTAGGTGGCCTGTACACAGAATATAGACGTCTATAAGTGTGTGTGTGTGTGTGTGTGTGTGTGTGAAAGTAAAGTAGAGTTTGCATGTGGGTCCGCTAAGCCAACTAGTTGTATACATCAATCACCTCTACAGATCATATTTGTAAATGTTGGTGGGGTCTATGTAAGTATAGTTGGTGATGTTGGACTTAGATCACTGCTGGGACACCATGACCCCTGGAAGAAGTGCGCCATTTTTCTATGTTAAAATCGTAGATCAGAGATATTTTCCGTGATAGCCTGCTTCTTTTTGTGGTCATCCACCGGTTTTGGGCGTTCGCCCATCATCAGGATGTTTTTTGTCAGTGTAATGACATAGACTTGCACAGAGCAAATTTGGGCGCTACACTCCCGGGAAATCTCGGAAAATTGTTTGTTCTTGTAAGAGGGGTTCAGGATATTACCTTCAACTACTGATCAGTTGTCAACACTCTATTTTATACTATAGACTGAGTCGATTTGGAAACACGATATTTTCGTATATGTAAATTGCTGGTATTATAAATAAAATCGAAAGCCATGCCCGGGGTATTATTGACTGCCACACTGCAATATAGCTTTGTATGGACGGTCAGTGGCTCTAAACCAAGCCCCAATATGTACTTACTCTGATACTAAACATTATGAAATTAGGTAGGATTTGCGCCATTAATTCCAGCTTTACATTTAGTGGATTACAACAATAGCGTATGCAAATGGAATTCGATTGGTTAACATTGTAGATGAGATACAATGAAAATGCCAAGTGAGCAAAATTTCTAATTGGACAAAATTGGACGTAAATTCTGCGTAGTAATTATAAATTTCATTTAATTTAGCTTGATTTTAAGCTCAGTTTGTTTATCTACAATTTTTAAACTCATGAATTTTAAACAGTTTTCTCAATAACTTAATCTATTGGGTTTTATAAATGTAATATTTCATTCAGGATAGCATTAGGGTTTTTATAGTCTCTTAGCATTCATTTTCAATTTCAATTTCATTATTATAAATTAAAACAAAATTGTTTACTTCTCCACATATGACTTTGCGTGAGTATTATGATTCCATTTACTTTTTTATAATTACATTCATTAAAAAGTCATTAAGTTCTAGTGGAGAGCTGTTATTTTTTGATATGCACCCCTTCCGAATGCTAGTTAAAAGGCCGAATCATTTAAACGGTCATACACCCTTGTATTCAGATAATGAGTACATCCGTGTATTTTAGCAATTTTTAATTTTTTTTTAAATGATTCGTTCATTGAAGTGAATATTAAGACTGAATCAGGTACTGTCTGTGTGATGTGACATTCGGTCGGAAGGAATGCGACATTTCTGTTTCTGGTCGTAACCTCCCTTAGGCGGGGTTACCACCAATTTTATATACCCTTTTCTGCTTAAGAGGAAATGTAACAGCCATTTGAATTTTTTTAAATTGAGTTATCACAGGAAATATGTGTTTTGAGGAACCATAAATTTACCTAAAATTTTGCGAAAAAAAACTCTAGTGTGAAACACTCACACGACTTTTTCTTACTGTAAAGTCTACATAGTTGGAATTTACAAATTTTCTTTAAACGTAAGTTTTACTAGATGTTTGTGCTCTGCGATATGTAAATAGCAAAAACAAAATATATTAAAAAAAGAGGACTTTCTTGGGGCGGTGGAAAGCACAACCAAACTCCCAAACTCCTTAAAGCACAAGCACTCTCTTCCCCAAACTCCTTAAATGAATTTTCTCGGAAAAAAGTTACAACACACTAATTATAGGTCTCGTACACTGGGTGGACGGTCCATCGGCTCTCGCGCATACCCACACTAGTTATAGGTCTCCTATACCAAGTTATAGGAGCTATATATATAGTTAGCATACCAAGTTTAACGGAACCGTTGGTGTCTTCATGGAGAAAATCGCTGTAAAAAAACTGTTCAGTAAAGGCGCAGTTCCGCTCAACTGATATTCTTTTAAACTTGGAACAAATGAATTTTTGCAACACATTCAACTATAATTAATATTATATAGATGATAGAAACGTATAAGAAATTAAAATAGCACTTAAGAGGAAAGTATAAACCTACCCCATCCTCCAAAAGTTCCTTAAAATGAATTTCCTGGAAAAATGTGTTTTAAATAAAAGTTGTAGCTCATAATATGTGTGTCTAGTAGTATACACAATTTAAAGAAAATTGTTGGAGCCTTTTACGAGAAAATTGCTAAAAACTAAAAAAAAAAACTATTCATTAAAGTAGTATATCCGGTTGGTCGATTTTGATCAAAACCTTGATGTCGAATATCCTAGTTGAATTTAAACGAAATTGTAACTTTGAACTATCTGCAATTTTCCGTTTTTGAAACCAAGTACATGCATATAGAGAGAGCGAGAGAGATAGAGTGGGGGAGTGAGAGAAGGAGGGAGGGAGAATGACTGACACACAGACGACTTACTTTTCGGACTCAGGGAATCTCCAAACGTATGTTGCTAGTGGAAACTCTATTTGGAAAATGTGACACACCGCATTAGTTCCTCTTACCAGCGCTAAGAGAAAGTAAAAATGTTTTAAAAGAGTCAACATTGTGTCGGTATATGTAATATCTAAAAAAGACCCCTAAAAAAAATTGGCTTCAACGGTGTTGAACCAACGTCTGAACAAAAGCGGGAGTGAGGCTACAATTAGCGGACCCTGGTAGTAAAAGATGAGAACCAGGACGTTGCTTATCCACGTACCTCTGCCCTTATAAAAAAAAGAAGTTTTCTGTCTTGTGTTGGCCTTCATGAGTAGCTGTGCCACTGGTATAAAAATAAAACATGTCTTATAAATATCTGTAAGTATTTTGAATTACATATTTCTTTAAAATAACCTTGTAAATATTACTTCGATAGAGTAAATGAAAAAAAAAGTGAAGTATTCTACTTGCAAATACATTACGTAAATTGCTGCATTACGTAAATGGAAGTAATACGTTATTACCTTCTTTAGTATGTCCCATATAAAGATTAATACTTAATATTCGGAATAGATGATCAACAGGAAACTGGTCGTAAATGTTTGTATTGAAGGCTTTAACCACAAATTAATTATTTAGAAAGTTAGTAATTTAGTTAGCATTGGTTGCCTAATTAGACAGCTGATTGCCTCTACTGGCTGCTTCAGTAGGTAGATTAAAATGTGCTTTTCCTTTCGATGATTTTATTATTTCAATAACCTAATAATTATCTCCTACTTATTTGGGGTTTTCTTTGGCCTGGAACTTTATAGACGCTTATGCCGCAGAACTCCCAGAACGAATTTACCCTGAAAACCGGGAAAAAAAGATTCAAAGAAAAGTGGTTTGAACTTTTTCTGTTATGGGTATTTTCTAATATTGATATATTTAGTTGAAATGAAATCTCTGGAGCCATTTTTGCGAAAACTGAAATGGGTTAATATTGCAAATTTGGCTGGACCGATTTTTAAGCGGTTTGCACCATTTGAACAGAATTTACTTGAGAATGTTAAGGGTTGAGCCCCACCTGGCATCATATTTCCGACACGCTGAAAAGTGTCAATATTTGTAATATATTTGGAGAAATGAATATTATGTACATTTTGGAGAAATGAATTTTCTAACAAGAGGGGTTACCACAATAGTAAAGTGAATATCTCCATTCCCGATAGAGTTACAATAAATTTTCTATGATAAAGCCTCTAGAAATGATATCCAGATATTTATAACTAGATGTTTTCTTTTGCTACATTCCAAGCAGATATATATCAGAGAGACGGTTTCCAGGTTTAAAAGTACAGGGACAGGTACACCATATTGCTCCAACATCTCTTTACGGTTCAGTGACGAATGTTGTGGTCAGATTTACATGTATGGACCTGATGTTGAGAAAAGAACAAACTTCGGATCATGTACTAACTTAAACCAATACATTGGTGAAATGACGTAAATTTTAGCAAACAAAAAACTGTGACGTTGAGAATTACCAAGTATTGGAAAGGGTAGTACATGAAAATCAAGAGGAATATTTGTTATATTTTACAAGAGGACCTGGCAAAAGTATCCCGTAAAACCCGTAACATCCGAGCAGCTTTAATTGTTTCAAAGGAAGAGGGCGTTGAAAGGCCAAAAAAATTGTGTTACAGACAGACGTCAGTTCCCTATAATTTTAGCATCTGCTATAACTATTAATTAGTCCTAGGTGCAGAGTTTTGATCGTGATGACCTACATGTGGATAGACCCTTATTGAGCCAAGGACAATTAAATGTTGCGTTGCCGACGAAGCGGCTCCTAACTTCGGTACTGACGAACAGCGGTGTAAGGATCAACTAATTTTGTCATCAGTTTGTGTTTTATTTGTACTTATATTTTCTTTTTGGCAAGCCTCCACCCACAGGAAGACACCAAAGGCACCAGGGGGCGAATTTACTTAAGGCCCTCTTAGACTTTATATAATCAATAAATATTGAAGTTAATTATAATTAAACAAAAAAAAAAATAATAATAATAATTTAATAGAATTAAGGCAGAAATAAAAATGATATAATCAAGGACAAAAACGTTGTGAATGACAGCACAGTAATGTGTGAATGCGAAGGACAGACAGACACTCCTACAAGGTTTATTTTACCCTCACAAATATACACCTGTTGGCAGAATATTAGAGTTTGGCACGACATATTCACATATGCTAGTATTTATTGCTGCCTCTCTGTACCCAGTTGTATGGATTAAAATGTCCACAATAAATGACACCGGCTTTTTTAAATAAATAATTATAATAATAAAAATTTCTCTTTTAGAAAGTAATTAAGCAAATTCTGTTTTTATGAATGTAATATTTAGGTATATTAATAATTCTACTAGCTGTTGAATTGTTTGCCATCTAGGTTGATAGTTTTCTTCCCCACCTATAAAGGCCTAATAAAAATCTAAATGAAATCCTAGTTAATGCAGTTATAAACTCCAAAGATAATTATGAACCATAGAGAGTAGAAAAAGAAGAAAAACGGAAAATTGCAGGAAGCTCAATGTTTATATTTCGGTAGGAATGGGGTTAACTCCCCTCCCCCCCAATTTTCACAAAAAACGTCTACAAAGATTTTTTCCTTAAACTACAAACAAACATATATAATAAAACTTTTGCTTTTATTTGAAATGTTATTCCTAAAAAAATGTTTTATAAGGATTGTTCGGAAGGTGTCTGAGCTCTTCAGCATTAGGTATCCCTGAATAATTTACCATTTCAGTACAGAACATAGTTCTACCATCTGCTCGGAGTTAAAAGTAATAAACATTTAATAACAATTTCCTATTTTTAAGAAAATTTCTCAAACATTATCGTGTATGATTTGGAGTAGGAGAAAGTCGTGATAGTGTTTCACAAGCGGATTGTGAGAAACACTGAAATGAAATAATCATTTATCTTCTTAATTGAACAATCATATATATTGTGGAACAATTGGAGCTAATGGAGCTTTCAAGATATAACGACTCTGAACAGGCTCATTGCAATATGGGCGAAACTTAGATTTCTAGCAAACCACTGACGCGGGAACTCTAGTGTTTTATGAAAATGGCCGCGGAACATAAAAGAAAAGAATCATGTGATATCCAAGAACGGTTTTGACGAATAATATTGACGAAATGAAATATGAATAATAGACTATATTTTTATGGATTATTCATATTAATATATTGTAACGCCGCCAGTGGTGCCATCTAGGAGAGAAGACAGGTACCTAAGGTTCTCTTAGTGGCCGTAGGAAGCGCTGGCGGCGCTTTAGCTTTTTCTGGAATATTAGAGAACATTCTGGAAGGTTTGCTACCGGTATAAATAGAGGGACCACAGGGAGTTGAGAGAGTTCCCAGTTACAAACGAAGTTATTAGTTTGTGAAAAGTGTACAAAAGTGAACAAAGTGAACTTTTGTGGTTTAAAGGGTGAAATAATTATTATTAAGCGTTGTATTTAATAATTTATTGTGTATAGCAATAAATTGGTGTTTTCTTTATTGAAGTTTAGAGTATTTATCTATACGAACCCACTTAAAACTAGTTGCAGTAGCTAGTTTAGAAAGAAAAACATTACATTTGGTGTCAGAAGTGGGATAAAATCTCTAAACAGGTAACAGTTTATTATCAGTTTTATTGTATGCCCATAAGTACCAGAAGTCAAACGCGGAAAATGGAGGAAATGATGACATTGTTGAAAGAAATGAAAGACGAAATGAAAAGGGGCCAGGACGAAATTAAAGAAATGAAAGACAAAATAAAAGACGAAATAAAGAGGAGCCAGGATGAAATAAAAGACAAAGTAGAAAGAGGCTGGGATGAAATAATAAACGAAATGAAGAAGAGCCAAGAGGAATTTAAAAGGGGCTGGGATGAAATGAGAGGAGAAATAATAAGGGAGAAAGATGAGATTCAAGAAGAAATAGTAGAAAGTTTAGAAGCACCAGTGAATGATGGGAACGGCAGTGAGACTGAGGGTGAAGTCGAACGTGAAGGTGCGGAAAGTGAAAGTGAAAATTTGTTGGTGGAAACTGAAAGCGACAGTGATCAGACTAACCAAGAAACTATACAGCATCGTTCATCTAATACGCATACTCCTATGCTCGGAGAAGATGAAAGTGGTGATTCAATGAAAGTGGCAAGTCAGCATGAAGAGAATGATGGAGAAAGCGAAGGATTGGGTCACGAAGAAATGTTTGGAGATGAACAGTTATTAAGACGTTCGGGACAAAGGAGTAAAATTAAGAGGTCAGGGCCAAAGGAGTAATCTTTCTTTTCAGCCAATGCAGTGGGCTATTAGAAGTGCAGACACCGGTTCAAAATTATTAGGTGGTTTCCGAGTAGCCTCTGGCAATTCATTGATCCGTCCTCATTGAGGCGTTCAACTAACACATCTTCGGCATGCAATAGTAACCTGGATGGGGTCACCAAGCCTACAACAGCTGCTTGTTCGGCTAGAAGTTTTGCTATTGTACTGCGACAAATTGCAGATCCTTTGGGCAGTTTACTTAATGTTAGTGCACCACAGCACAACCCGTGCCAATTATACAACCTATGTAGAAAGACCGTTAAAACCACCGTGGGATTGGCTTCTGACAGTGGCGGATTCAACCGAATCTCGGTTGCGCTTTGGAGCTTCTCTTACGACAGCGTCAGATTCTGCACATCTTCATCATCCTCTCTACCATGGTTCAGGTTCCCCAATCTCGAATAGTGCTAACGGGGTTAGCGGAAGTAATAGCGGAATTTGTGATCTTTCGAATGGTGGTACTACTTCTGGAAGTACATCAAGATCTACTACACAGTCTTCGCATCACCCTGGAGGTATTTCTTCGGCTTCTTCAACTAGGATTGTTGGTTTTACCACTAATTCGGAGTCTTCCAGACCATCTAGGGATCGTGACGGTGGCAATGAAGGCTAGTCTGCCCGAAGGGAGTTACTGATGCACTGTTTGTCATTGATAAGATGTTACAATTCTGAACATGCTGATTTATTACCAGTACTGGATGTATCTTCGCTCAGGCATACGGCATACGTGAAAAACTCGGAGAAGGCTCTGGCGTGGTAAGAAGTTTTTATACAGTCATCGCGGAGGCACTGCTCGCAAATGAAAAGCTGCCAAATCTGGAGGTGCAAAAGTTGGTTCCCGATCTCAGTATAATGTTTTGTCAAGACTTGGTATCAGGGACAGAGATTCAAGAAGGCGTAGAATCACGGCGAGATCATTTTTCCTCACGTTGTAGGAGCCAAGAAGGACTTCATCATTCGAGTGTTTCTGTTCGGGACGAACAGATCTGAGAGGGGAGCAGTGTAACGCCGCCAGTGGTGCCAGCTAGGAGAGAAGACAGGTACCTAAGGTTCTCTTAGTGGCCGCAGGAAGCGCTGGCGGCGCTCTAGCTTTTTCTGGAATATTAGAGAACATTCTGGAAGGTTCGCTACCGGCATAAATAGAGGGACCTCAGAGAGTTGAGAGAGTTCCCAGTTACAAACGAAGTTATTAGTTTGTGAAAAGTGTACAAAAGTGAACAAAGTGAACTTTTGTGTTTAAACTGTGAAATAATTATTATTAAGCGTTGTATTTAATAATTTATTGTGTATAGCAATAAATTGGTGTTTTCTTTATTGAAGTTTAGAGTATTTTATCTATACGAACCCACTTAAAACTAGTTGCAGTAGCTAGTTTAGAAAGAAAAACGTTACAATATATATTTGATCAGTTAAAATTAAATAGAAGAGTCCGTTATAATGTTTTTTTTTTTTAATGTATTCATTTGATTCGATTCATTTGAATCATGCTATTTAAAGTTATATATATATATCTCCAGTGTAGCCAATATACATCCGTCTAAATTATTATTCTCTGTTTATTCTATATCAAAGAACCTTGTGATATAGTCAGCGTGTTCAATCAGTTGTGAACAATTTTCATACTACATGCCATTCACCTCTTGCATCACACGCCGCGATCTGTTCACCGTTTAGATATATCTCTGTATTCCCAAATATATGTAAATTTTACACGATTTACCTCCAATTATCTTTCTTGTCTTTAATTATATTGTTTTTCATTTTGGTTCACTGAAGCTATATTATTTGTTATTTAATTGATTTGGTTACTATTACTTCCTTATGCTGTTGAATAAAAAAAAAAAATTCTAACGGTATCTGTCATATGACAGTTGCAACATACGTATCAACAATACGTTTTTACGTTTCTCAACACCCTCTGATTAGCACCTGAACGAAATATCCATTTTGAACCAAACGCGACTTTTAGCGTTTTTGGGTTATAAGGAAGACAAACATCACTCATACCCACATACAAGCAAAAACACACACACAAACAGACCGTTTTCTAAAAAAAAAATCACTTTTCGTGTACAACAGTCTCCAAAACATGTATTTCCGATGAAAAATCAATTTCAAAAATCTGACTTAATCGCAATACTTCCTCTCATAGGAGTGAGTGAAAATAAAAAGAAACTTCGAATTATTTTCCCAGATTCTGAGGTTTCTCAGAGATCTTAATTTGGAAGGGTTGCTTAGGTGAGTGGTCTCATCCTGGACCAGAAGGTGGGGACAATAGCTACTTTGATCGCCATGCTCCCAAAAAAAGCAGCTCCGTTAGAGCCCTCCGTAATAAATCAAATTTTTAAAGGACCTTAGAACAAATAATTCTGTTTTTATTCCGTAAACTCTATTTCCAAAATTTGATACGATCTTAAGGCCGTAAAAGTAATTGAAAATTTTACATTTTAATGCCACAGTTTTACCAAAATTTTACATTTTAATGCCACAGTTTTACCAAAATTTTTTATAGATGGTTGTAAATAGTATTAGAACGAAGACATAAAAACACGTGGGCGTTTTTTACAAGTTTATGCAATATGTGTACATTAATAGGAAGGAAATGGGTGGTGGATCGTGTTACCACCTTAACATGGTGAAATTACCGTAAATATCTAGTATCATTACTGTAATGTAAAGCGCGCTCGCTTTCAACAATTTCTTTTATTTTGTCTGACTTATTTTGCAACCCTTCCTCCCCATTACTACCATTTATGCTAATTTTGTTCATATTAGTTTTTAGCTTCATTGGAAAAACTAAAAAAGGAAATTAAAAAAAAAATCATTAAGTGGGTTGGGTAAACTCCTACACATGTAACCTATATTTATATAACCTACCTGGATAAAAGGTCTCTCTTAAAAAGTGTTATTCTTTTAAAATAAATTAATGGTTGCGGTGGGGAGATCATCTTTAAGATTGCATGGTATCTACCGATATAAGATAGTAAATATAGAAGATTTGTTTGTCTGTTCATATTTGTAAAAACGACTAGAATTGTGGTTTTCACTTTCAATTACTGCTGCAAGAAGAAAAACTGCGTTTAGGTCAGAATTGCTATTGACTCCTGCCTAATTAGGCATTAGCCATGCCGAAGTTGTATTTTTCCTTTCGTTGAATTTGTTTAATTTCTAAAATAAAGGTTTATTATTATTATTATTATTATTATTATTATTATTATTATTGTTAGCTCTTTCTTTTAAAATGTCATATTAAATTGTAATTTTAAAAGGGAATTCATCAACTGGAAATTGTCAATTGCAGTAAGAAAAAGTCATGAGATATACTGTACTAAATTTTTATCTCTCTCTCTCTCTATAGCTCCTTTTTGGATCGTCTCTGGCTATGTGACAGTAACATTAATTTCGTTAGATGTTATGTAAGAAGAACCGTATAAGAAATCCATTAAATGTTATTCAGTTAGAAGGTTATCTAACTTGAAATAGTAGTAGTCAGAAGAAGTAAGTTGGACAACTCTATAGAAGGAGAATTCCTGTCTATAGTGGGGTATTGCAAGGATACAGCTTCTGGAATAAAATTATCAAAATTAAACTTGACTATGAATTCTTGAACAAAGAAGCATGAACATTAAGGACATCGAGCATGAACAAATAAGCACGAGTGTATTAAGGCACACTCGTGATCTTAGAGATCCCAAAGCGGTGCTAACTGTGTACAATGCATACGTCAGAAGCCTTCTCGAGTACGCGTCATTGATTTGGTGTCCTTACACCAAGAAGGATATAGCCAGACTGGAAGCTATACAATTCCGTTTCATCAGGACTTTTAAGAAAAGGTTACCCAGCGGTGCTACTCATTTATGCTCTTTAGAGTCTAGAAGACGAAATACTGGGCTTTTATTCTTGAAGAAGCTCTTGAATGGCGAAATTGATTGCATGGAGCTACTTGCTGCCATTCCTTTTCATGTGCCACCTCGCTGCTTGCGCAGTACTTCGC
Source organism: Triatoma infestans (assembly GCA_011037195.1). NCBI lineage: Eukaryota > Metazoa > Arthropoda > Insecta > Hemiptera > Reduviidae > Triatoma > Triatoma infestans. The sequence continues at coordinate 121,516 of JAAEAF010003892.1, forward strand.
ATTTCGTGGTCCCTGCCTTTAAGACTACTGCGCTGTTCAATGCTGACGTCATTTGTAGCTTATGCAGGTCATGGAATGAGTATATTCCTGGTGATGTGGGTTTTCAAATGGCATCTGGACTTTTTAAAAAAAACATTTTTGCATTACACGAAGTGTTAATATGAGCATGTATTATTTTACTTTTATTTGTATGTATGTAATGACTTCAACCATAAGGCTTACGCCGTTTGTTGATAAAATATAATAAATAAATAAATAAATAAACATTCGAACAAATAATGAACATAAGGTACCAGAAAATATTGTCAAAAAATGCAGCAAACCGTCGAGAAAAAGAACCAACAGATCGTTTAAAGATGAAAGACCCGTTGAAAGACTATGGAGGGAGATTCTTTTGTAAGAATTATGTTCCGGGTAAAATCAACCAGTCGGTAGTTAGGCTATTGGATAAGGATAAAAACATATTTTACATACCTAGGAATGGTTGTGTTCTCTTGGCAAGGCAATACAGCTGAATGTATGTATGATATGTGGGAATGTTTACGTATGTTGTTTTAAATCAAGATGGAAAAAAGAGATAAAACTGTAGAGGGGAGGGGGGAAAGAAAGGGGTTTATATGCGACCAATCAATAAACAGTGCAGATGTCGGTGAAAATCTCGCGTAAAGTCTTTAAGTAAGAATAGGAAGTTGGCGCCTTTAGTGCTTTCTCCAAAGCTTTACACACACACACACACACACACACACACATACATACATATATATATATATATATATATTAAGAAAGAGAGTTGCAAAGGTAGTCAAGTTTTGTCCGTCCCAATACAGATTGCTTGACGTCAAAGTTTTACCACCGAGTAACTATAAATTTTTTTTTCAGAACCAGGAAATAGTATTGAATAAATTCTATTATAATGCATAGTTTTACTTTATCTTACTATTTTGAGAAAAAGTATTGCGCTCTGTGAGAAATTTTCAAATTGACTTTTCTCCGGAATAAACTTTCCAAGTCCCCTAATTATGCAAAAAAAAAGAAGAAAAAAATAGTTATTGATTTTCACTCCTCCAAATAACAAATAATCTAGCAAGTTCAAATTTTGATATTGCATTTAATTACCTTGAGCTTTTTCCCTTCAAAGGCTATTGTCCGATTTGTACGGACTGCGGTGAAACTCAGATGGCTTAGATCGAGTCTGGATTTTTGTTCTAGACCCAGTTTGTTGTTTTTCTTTGGGGTAGCTATATGGGGGCCCAGTGGGGCTGGATATAGTGTAGGGTTCGGTCCCTCCCCACAGACGAATAATAATAATTCTGTTTCTTCAGTTTTCTTTAAACTTGGTACACAGTCTGACCCACAATAACTGTTGGTACACTGTCTAACCCGTAATAATTGGTTGGTATACTGTCTAACCCATAATAATACCTATTACCCTTATTAGAATCGTATTCTTCTGGAGAATTGATAATTTTTTGGCTGGTTCTGGGAGAACAGTTATGTTAAGCTTTCTTCCAAAGTGTCACTTCAGTATACTGCATGGTTCTAACACTTATGTTTAAGAGATATTAAATGATGGCTGGAATAGAAAATTTGACAGGATGTTATCTGTCAAAATTCTTGAACTGGAAGTGCTACTTAGCTGAATGGATTTATTAGTTTGTTCCGATTTTCTCGTAACAGCTCCAATAATTTTCTTTAAAGCTGGTATTACAATCATAAATAAATAAATAAATAAGTAAATAAACCACAACTTTTCGTTGAAACATTTCTTTAGGAAAATTCATTTAATGGGTTTTTTTGGATGGTGATGATGGTGTGTTGTTATGTTTTCTTCTAAAGTGTTGTTGATAGTTTGAAAAAATTCTGTATTTTTTCAAATATTTATATGAAGGAATTGTAGATATAATTCAGCCATAATGGCAACATACTTGATTAAATTGAAAACCATATGAGTTTATAAAAGATACTATAAAACAAACCACAATTTGAAAGTAACATGGTGAATACTTAAAGTATTATGCTAAATAAATAATTTACTGTTCGCCCTGTGGTGGAGGTGTTCTGTTGTTTTAGTTAAGGTGTTTCTATCTTTATTACTGCCTAAATACTTAAAAGAAAACTGATAGAATTTATATTCCTACACATACTACAGAAGAGTTAAGCAAATGAACGATCACAACTGTATTATTAATATATATAATTATATATTAATTATATATTAATTATATATTAATTATAGATAATTAAGATTATAGAATGAAACAAACTTTGAACACTGACAGACTGGCAAGAACCGTGAGTTCTCAACGGTCAGCTGGCAGGCCTCCGCAATGGGAGAAGGCAGATAAAGCCAAGAGTGATGGAGCATATGGAGCTGGATATTAGGCAGCATGCTGAAGGAAAGAGCAGGGGGTCAGCATTGCTGGAAGAGACAGCTGATTAGCTGACAATTTGCCGAGAGCTGAATCCATGGCTCTGATCAGATTGCTCAACGGTCACGACTACTTTCAGAACCATCTACACCGCATAGTCATCGCAACTTCTCTACTGTGCCTTCTATACAAATCATCAGTTATGAATGTTCAGTATCTCGACGCTAGCATTGCTATGAAAGATATCAGAATTGTAAGTAGTAAATCATCCAAGTCCTGGCCAATATTGGCAGTCCAAATATTGGGCTGCCAGACATATGTCCGAAATTGCCTGAGAAATTGACAGGGCGTAAGTAAGTAAAAAAAAAAAAATAATAAAAAAAATAAAATAAATAAATACTTTCTCTTACTAGAAGTGAGGGAATTTTTTTAATTTTTATAAAGGCTCAAAAGTGTCTTTACGTAAGATTCTTCCAAGTGACCTAACATTCAAGATCAGTATTAATAAGAATTATAAGTATCTAGTGAGAAAATTAATCAATTATAAAAGTGTAAGCTCTACATTGATAGCAATGACATATTCATTTTATAATAATATAATTGGAGAGAAATAAAGCTGCGAACATGTGAAGTATTAAATGAATGAATCTTTTTCAAAGAGAGTACAACAAAAGAAGTAACACGAAACAAGTAGCATAATTTTAATTAACACGCAGGACTAAAAACACATAATCGGCTTTTATCAATTGTTAATGAACAATAGAATACAAATGTAAAGATTATTATTTGAGTCATATTACAGATGTAAAGATACAGAGAAAGGACCAAAATAAACATATTTATAGACAACTATACTCAGTAAAACAGAAAAAAACCTTTATGCTCTAAATTACAGGGTTTATATTTCATTGTTTGTTTGTTAAGAGATGAAGCACACTATTTATTAAACCTGTGGTGTATGAAACTCTCACACACAATTTAGAATAATTACTCTAAATAGTTTTAAGTGAAAAATACTTTTTTTTATATTGTTGGAAATTTTCACTAAATAATGCGTTCACTATTTATCGGGTACTGTAGAACCCAAATGTTCCACTGATATGGCGATTGAGATAACGTCCCTAACAATTGTCTCTCCCTCTTCCTAGAAACAGTTTAAAATAAATCCTCCTCCCAAAACTTTCAAATAGATGTAGTTTTTTATATTGTAATAGTCTAAATGTAAATTTAAAGGAAATCGTAAAGAAATGCAACTAAAGGGATATTCCTCCCTCCCCAAATGACCAAATATCAAACTTTATGTAAAACTGCCTGTACTGATGGATGGAGTATAAAAACCGCAACAGAATCTGCCAATTAAGTGTATTTCCGTTACATTGGCTGTTAATGTTACGGCCATTCTATCATGATGAGCTATTAGATTGTATCTAGTAGCTACAATACAATAGAGCCATCTGGTGAAAAAAGACTACAGTGTAAATCTGAACCATACAATTTATTATTGATCATGACCGACTAACTAGAAACCGTTTCACTTTTAGAAATCGTTCAAGAGAAAGTTATTTAGTCACTTTAAATAAATTATGGCAACCTCCAAATAATATTTCTTTTTACTATACATTACTATTGGGGAATTAATAGATTTTGTGTGTGATAAATTTTGAATTTGGAATGATGCTCGGTCGGTCTCTCTCTCTCTCTCTCGCGACTAAGGGGTAGGAAGACAAAAAAGAAACACAATATTAACAAGAAAAAGCCGTTTATATACTGGTGAACTTTTGTAATGACATTGTTAATGTTTAGTGTACACACTACACATAGTTAGCTCTCATTTTCCCAGGAAAATTAATTTTAGATAGTTTCTGGAGCAACTGCAACTGATTCCTGGACACTCTCCTTTAAAGGTTTATCAATTTAATGTACAGTTTCCTCAATCATATAATTGTAGAGGAATTCGTGTGGAGGTGTACGTAAAAAAATGTGGAAGAGAAAAGTACATTGCACACTGTAATATTAACTGAGAAAACAGTGTAATGCAAGGACTTTACACTGATTGGTAAATGGTAACGTGAAATGGTAATTTCTTGCAAAAATATTTCACATAAAAGTAATAGACCTATACACATATAATTAGAAAGCAACTTTTAAAGAAAATACTTGGTGTTGGAAAAACTGAAAAAAATGTATTGCATTTCCGGATGAGATATATAGACCGAAACATTCGCTTAGATCCAATGGCGGGTTCCTAAAGAGAAGTTTGAGAGTATTTAATTTCAAATGTGCTGCTATTTCCTTTAAGAAAGTTTATTGGTACTCTCTCTTTCTCACTCGATCTCTCTCACACACACACACACCACATACTCACAGACGTAGACAATTCGCTACTTATTTTTACTTTCTCTTATTCGTGGTGACCGGAAGTATTGTGATTGTGCTAAATTTTCGATTTCCAGTTTTCACTGTTAACTGATGTTAACAAACTATCTCAACAATGAAAAGTTGCAGGAAGTCTAAACTTGGTATTGCGTTTAGATACTACCACTGCATCAGACAAGAATGTTTACGCAAAAATCCATCAACCGGAAGTACTTTTTAACTGAATTCCTTTTTCCATGCGATCTTTCCGAACGGTTTTTCGCGATTTTCTCGAAAACGGCTCCGACGATTTTCTTTAAACTTCCGTATATTATCTACAGAAATAGATAAGTATTATTTTTATTTGAAACATTTTTCTGAGAACAATCCCTTCTGGAGGGGTTCAGGGGGAACGGTAACGTTAAGATTCCCTTTAAAGTAGCATTTCAATGGAATATATGATTTTTAGCATTTATATAATCTTAATATACACTAGAAGCATTGCTAGAATTCCAAATTTGAAGAAAAGCTGTAAGTACGACTTGCAGAATGGGTTTCAGAGTTTACTGGAACTTTCTAGAAAACGTCTATAACGATTTCCTTTAAACTTGGCAGCCTATCTACACAGATATAAACTAGTCACTTTTATTTGAAACATATCTAAAAAAAACAAAAAACAAAAATTGATAGTTGTGCGTAATATGTGGGGCATTACATTATAAATATTACAGGCAATTGGTTTAATTGTTGTGGAGGTTGGTTCCGCAGAGCTGGAAAGCATCAGAGATATTCTCCCGCTTCATTTTGTGGTCATCGACCGGTTTCGTGCGTTCGCCCATCTTCAGGATGCGTTTTTCAGACAGTGTGACAACACAGACTTGCACAGAGCAAATTAAGTTTTACACACTCTGTGTGGAATGTGTATTTTATTACACACTCTATGTGGAGTGTGTAAACTGAATTTGCTCTGAGCAAGTCTGTGTTGTCACACTGTCTGAAAAACCCATCCTGAAGATGGACGAACGCCCGAAACCGGTCGATGACCACAAAATGAAGCGGGCTACCACGGAGAATGTCTCTAATTGGTTTAGTGTTTTGGTTGCGCTCTACTGGGCCAGAATATAATCACTTCTCTTGTTGCCAAGATTAGTAGGTAGATACTTATCTCTCCCACAACCTGCATATTTATGTTAGAACAATATGTAAAATTTGCCTTTAAAGAGAATTTGTCTCTTATCTATAATTGTACTATCAGCAGCAAATATCTACCTACTTACGTATTAATTAATATGAATTTTATGTCCTTACTTGTTTTTTATTTAATAAATTAACCTACTTTAAACTTTGAGAATTTCTTTTAGGGAGGAGAATTAGTAACAAATAAAGTGTGCGGATCAACATTATACATATATATAGACTGGTAGGGTTGTGAAAGGAGGATTGTGGAAATGAGGTCAAGACACAGTATACCTAACTATATATATCTATACAACATTCATGTGATCTATCTAGACACTCGACTACATACATACATACATACGTACACACACACACAAATACACGAAAACTATATATATATAGTTACATATATATATAGTTTATAAATATCAGTGTGTGTTAGTGTATGTTTTATAGAAACATCAAGAAATGTACGTAAGAAGAACACATAACATTCTATGTATAATGTTATGTGCTCATCAAAGAGAATCTAAGGCACTTCAAAAAAAAAAATACACGCAACTAGACTCAAGGATTCCATCTAATGTTTCTTATATAGATGAAACGACCCAGTTAATATTATCCAATATTTGTACGAATATTTGAACTGATTCAACATATAAAAAATATAGTTAATCTTTCCATAAGACAAAAACCTAAAAAATATATATATATATTATATTCGATTAGAAAAACAGCCCACATATAACGTTTTTCATATAAAAATTGGCAAATTTTATTCAGAGTTAGCATTTATATAAATTTAAGTTAATTATATAAATATTATATTAAGTTGGCCCCTAATGTAGTAATTTAAGTTATTTATATAAATTTTAAGTTAGCCCCTTTAATTTAATTTCATTAGGCAGTTACCCCTAATGTAGTAATTTTAAGTTATTGATATAAATATTATATTAAGTTAGCCCCTAATGTAGTAATTTAAGTTATTTATATAAATATTATATTAAGTTAGCCCCTAATGTAGTAATTTAAGTTATTTATATAAATATTATATTAAGTTAGCCCCTAATGTAGTAATTTAAGTTATTTATATAAATATTATTTTAAGTTAGCCCCTAATGTAGTAATTTAAGTTATTTATATAAATATTATTTTAAGTTAGCCCCTAATGTAGTAATTTAAGTTATTTATATAAATATTATATTAAGTTAGCCCCTAATGTAGTAATTTAAGTTATTTATATAAATATTATTTTAAGTTAGCCCCTAATGTAGTAATTTAAGTTATTTATATAAATATTATTTTAAGTTAGCCCCTAATGTAGTAATTTGTAAAAAAAAATGAAAATACAACACTTTTTAATAAATTAAATAATTTTAATCCAAAAATCAAATTTACACAAGAAACAGAAATGAATAATAGTATAAACTATCTGGACATAACAATAATTCACAACAATAAAAATATAACAACTAAATTTTACAAAAAGCAAATCACATCAAACTTATTTCTTAATTATCTGTCCAGGCATCCGAAGCATATTATACATAACTCAGCCAAAAATCTTATACATAGAGCAGCCAAATTAACAGATACACCATACCTAGAAGAAACAAAATACAAAATTAACAAAATTTTAATAGAAAACGCCTACCCCCCTTACACAATAAACAAATACTGGAAGCAATCAAATCAAAAACAAAATAACAACCAAAACAATATAAATTATCAAACTCAGGCTAATGATATATCACATCTTAAAAATAATAGTAAAAACAACGAGTTTAAAAATTTCTATTCAATTACCTACATACACAATCTAACCAATAAAATCAAACAAGTTTTAAAAAAATTTAACATAACAGAATGCCACTTAGCTTATCTTACTAAAAATAAAATCAATGCATACATACCTTCACATAAAGAGAAGGATCCAGTGGAAAAAAGCAAAGAACTTGTATATGCTATAAATTGTTGTTGTAAATTAAAATATATAGGCCACACCAAGAATCACTTAAAAATTAGAGTAAACCAACACAAAAATTCATTAAAATACAAAAACACCTCAGAAACATCTCTGTTAAAACACTACAAAACTACTAAACATGACTTTGATTTTGATAATGCAAAAATACTTGACAGAGAAAAAAATTTAATAAAAAGAAAAACATTAGAAGCTATTCATATTGCGTTAAATGAAGGAAGTATAATAAATGATCGTAAAGAAGGCTTACAGGTAAAACCGTATACTAATACAATAAATAATCTGAAAAAATACATCTAGTTAAATGGTTATAAAAACAGTTAAAACAAAAATAACCTGTCAGTTCATTACCTAACTTTATAATTAATACAACAGCCAGCTATATCAAATAAAGATATCTTTTCTAATACCAAACTAATAAAATATAAAAAATTCATTTAAAGCAATATATAAAAAAATTTTTTAAATATTAATTATAAAACAAAAAACATATTAAACTGATACTAATATTACAAACTTTTTAAAAAAAACAGAACTCTCAAATATAATAATACATACATCTTATCAAGCTACAAATTCTCCGTCAGTTGCCCAAAAAACATGGTACCAAGAGAGGGACAGCTCACACTTACAGTAAGTAATTTACTTAGGTTTACAAATCTTTATTTTAAAATAAAAACTAAACAAATAATTAAACCTCTCCTTTTTAGGCCTAAATAATATACATAAAAAATACACCAGTTAAAAATCTCAACTAATTAATAACTCAAACCACGTGGTTTATGAAAAACTGATGCAGATAAAGAACATATCTAAGTATATCTTAAAAATCAAACTAATGAGGTTAAAAAAAACGAATAAACAAAAATTTAAATAACACAGTAATAAAACTTTAGGTAAGTAATAACTAGTGGACAAAAATTATTCAAAAATATATTATATTTGTATTGTAAAAGAAATAATTATCATCTTGTAATTGTCAAAAAACTGCACAATAATATCGCATATTTCCTTGTATCTTACAGATAATTTAAACTACTTGAAAATGGCAAGTATATTGACCGAAACGTCGTAGTAAAAATATAAAGTTTTATTATATGTTGTAATATACAATAAATAAAAAACTCAGGCTGTACAAAAGGTTCAAAATCATAATTTATATCAACCCTCTACAACTGTAGTAATTTAAGTTATTTATATAAATATTATTTTAAGTTAGCCCCTAATGTAGTAATTTAAGTTATTTATATAAATATTATTTTAAGTTAGCCCCTAATGTAGTAATTTAAGTTATTTATATAAATATTATATTAAGTTGGCCCCTAATGTAGTAATTTAAGTTATTTATATAAATATTATTTTAAGTTAGCCCCTAATCTAGTAATTTAAGTTCATTATATAAAGATTATTTTAAGTTAGCCCCTAATGTAGTAATTTAAGTTATT